>JACGAQ010000557.1:0-117097 GCA_014119065.1 Orius insidiosus | reverse complement strand
TACACATAATGACAAATTCGGAAGGTTCGAATCTCCAAGTTGTTTCTTCTTTAATCTACTCTTTGTTTTGATGTTCATCATCGAAATTCCAAATTTATACTGGACTCGGAAAGGTATGAAGACGATCATTATATTTAGAGAACGTTTTGTTCTTCCCCATAGAAACGACGAAAAGCCAAGGAAGAATATATCGTTGGCTATGTACAGACTGGACGTAAACAGAGCAGCTTGGTATATTAAACGTCGCATGGGAGCCCAAAACGCACATTGGGCTAAAAAGCTGTCAACTATCGAATTCTTAAGATGCTTCATCCCCATTTGCATACTCCTCAATGAAAGAATTATCTGCCACTTCACATCGATTTATGGACTATGCCCAGTCTTAGACGAAAACGAAGATATAATCAGGCTTCTGCATTGGATCATCGGTGCTTACGCGATTTTGAACTTGATGGTACTTATTTGGAGAAAAGTCGTCAACAATCTGAAGATACTATTGTTTTTAATGAATTATTATGAAGGAAATCGACGATCCCAAGTGGCTATCATCACTTTCGTACAGCGATTGGCGTTATATTCATTACCTCTACGCATGCGATAAGGAGATGTAAAAACATTTTGGAAGACCTTCAACAATCGGATTTCAGTGATCTGTCCGATTTGACACGTATCTATCAAGGAGCAACTTCTTAAATGGATTTCTTCATGAAGACCTCGGGAGTTTTCTCCCAGTTTAAGATTTTGAAGTGATTAACCTCTTACTTTTATAACAAATAAATTAAAAGATAAAATGCTGATTGCTTTTTTGATACCACAGTGAAATTTTTTTAAAAGGACCTTCAGATGGGACCAAAATCGTAGCTTAAGACGACTGCGACTTGGTCGTTTTGGGTTAAATTGTGTATAGGAAACAGGAAAAGTAGCCTCAATTAGTTTTAAAAGCTTCAATTAAGCAAATTGAAAGCGGTAGCTGTATTAAATTAGACCAATTCTCTCGCTAATGGTACCGATGATCGAAATTCGCTTTGGCACAAATGAACTTGTAACATTCCCAGATTTGATTGAGGGGGGAAGTTCAATAGGCGGAAATCGTCGAGACAACCGGATTTATAAGCGAATTAAAAAAAATGGAAAAACTCGACTAATTTATACGGAGGGAGCTGTCCGATGTCCCACAATTTGATATGGAGGTCACCATAGCGACTCGATTATTTTTTTTTCTCAATTAGATTTTTATCGGGTTTTGAGGAGTGAAATATATATGAAAAGGAATCGGGGACGATTCGGCACATTCCGATACGGAACTCTGATTGGTTTTGTTTATTTTTAGAAACCTTTTTTTGGTTTTTGTTTATGTGCACTTTGATGATGAAGAGATTTTCAATGTAGATTTTTAACTTGACTTCAACTTTTTTTTCTGTCTGCAAAAAGGCCTCTTAACTGGATTAAGAGGATGAAAAGTACTAGTTTGAAGAGCTTCCAACGAAAAGTTCCTTAAAGAGAAGTAAAAATATAGGAGGGGGAAGTATAGCAGGGGGGTATAAGGGGGGGAGAATAATGGGGGGAAGTACAACGGAGGGAAGATGGGAAGACGGAGGGAAAATATAAGGGAGGGAAGTATGACGGAGGGGGAAGTTTTTTTTCCAAAAATTTTTAATTTTTTTTAATATAATTTTTCGTGTTTTTTTATATAATTTTCCGTGTTTTTTTAAAATTTTTTTTCGTTCCAAGGTTTTTTTTAATAATTTTTTTCGAAAAATGTTCCAAGGTTTTTTTTTAATAATTTTTTTCGAAAAATGTTCCAGTTTTTTTTTTTCAAAAATTTTCGAGTTTTTTTCAAAAATTTTTCTAAATCAAACGTTTTTTTTTCCGTTATCTATTTTAAATTTGCGCTATTTTTTTCGAAAAATTTTATAAGTTCTTTGTTTTTGAAAATGTTTTAAGTATTAAGGCAGAAATAATGGGATTTTTGCCCAAGAGGTCCCTCTCGTAAGGCGTGTAAGTACGAAATTTCTCCCTACTAAAATGACAATTAATACTAAAATGATAATTTTTTTAAGACCAAAAATTCTCAAAAAATATAAGGAGTAATTGGTGAAAATTTTGAAAACGACCAACGTTCGGCCGCAGCGAATTTTTTATTTCAAACAGACATATCTCCGCCATTTTTTCGAAATTCAAAATCTCCCTCGTACATTCTTTTTCACAGCCTAAAGAAAAAAATTTGGTGAAAATCGGTTGAAAACTGTGGCCGTAAAGTGTTCCGGAATAAAATACGGACGGACGGCCGCCGCCGGAACGACAGACAAAGTTGAGATCGGTAAGATCAATGAATTTACCCGGGGTCTAGAAGACCCTGCCCCAAAAACCCGACGTGGAGGGTATCACAATAACTTCTTTAAGGAAGTTTAAAAAAATTTATAATTTCGAAAACCGGGGGTGGCAGAACCTTCTACTAAGGATGTTTTTGGGCCTAAAGGCGGAGAAAAATTTACAAAAAATCGGTAAAAAAGCTATTCCTAGACTTTAAAAATCCCTAGTTAAAGGTTTTCCTTGCCCTAAGAGCGGACCCCCCCCCCCCCCCCCCAGATTAGGAAAACGCGTTTTTTAAGGTTCTTGTTGGTCCCCCTCTTGTCTTTAAATTTGGGCTGCAACCATTGAACCGAAATCATTGTTACCTTTTCAGAAAAAGGTCGAAGAAAAAAAAAGTGTTAATTTAAACCAAACAAAAATAAAGGAAACGTTTGTAGGTTGCCGATCTTTTTAAAAATGCACTTTTTTCACCTTAAAATTACGAGCCATCGGAGCGGAAAAACGTTCTATGAAAACTACTGACACGGTTTTAGACCAGAATAGATGGGTGAAAATTCAACCACAGATATTTTACGAAAACGCTTTTAGAAAACGGCCTCGAGAATTTTTATTGTTTTTGGAGGGTCAGTATAAAAGGACGAGTCAACGTTCTCATGTGGCGTTCACCCCGCGGGGACATCATTGTCCTCGACCATGGGACAATACATACTCAGAATCTCGATTTCCCCGAATCAAAAATCCACCGTTAGTCCTATCAACTTCCTCCTTTTATTAATTGCTCTTCAATAAAATTTCCTTCTGTAAATCAATTAAAATGAGAAAAAGAAGTTAGTTTTTGGGTGCGGAAATCTTTGCAATCCAATTTTTTTACGTTTTGTTTAGGTTAAACTTCAAGGTTCGGGCCAATTAAAGCACAAACGAACTAAAAAGAAGTATGTTTGCCCTAATTATGCCGCCATTGATCCGTGCAGTTACCGCTTATCCACTTTTTTCTCTTTTTCTTTTTGGCACCTTTTTTTTGGCCAAAAAGCGAAATGTTTTTCCTGACAAATAAATATAAATAAAAATCCACTGACTATAAACTTTTTAAGTTAGTAATCTGGATAATAAGAAGTCAATTATAATCGCGAGTGTCTCGATCCGGAGGTTGGAACAGGTTTTACGGTTTGAACGCGTCAGAAATAAGGGATTGTTTATCTTGTTGATTTATTGTCGACTGACATGGAACACCTGACAGCGTCCCTAGTGAGATAATTCCGTATAAACACCCAAGGTGAGGGTACCGTTTTTCAAGAAGAGTCTATTTGCGAACGGTTTCTATTCTACCTTCTTACCTATTCACCTAAAAACAAGCCTTCGCGTCGATTGTTTCTTAGAAAAAAAAATTGAAAATTCTAAAAACGAAGTAAAAACATCACCTAAAAACACCGAAGTTCTGTGACCATCGACCGTCAACTACTGACATCCAGAAAGCCCCATTTTCAAAAATCTTCGAGGGACTTCCTTTTGAGAAAGTTAAAATTCATTGCTTTGGAGAGCTCAACACTACGAGTTCTCCCAAACCCGTGGCAAAATATGTGAGAAAAAACCAATTAATCCGACATAATTTTATTAGAGGTGAAAAAAAAAATGCCTAGAAAGTTCTATTTATTTTATGTTATAGCCATAATTTAATATTTATGTTTAGGGTGTCAGAAACAGTTAGAGGCGAAAACCAGTCTTTTATGGATATTTTATAAATCTATGTTACCACCTCGATAATTAATATTCACTATTTTTTGATTAATTATGATTTTCCGAGTTTAATGAACCGAAAATGCCTTTTTAAGTCGCGTTTTGAACCTTAAGGAAGCTAAGCGGAACTAAGTCCCTCCAAGACGCTCTACTTAACGGTGGAATGCGATCGGACCGGATAAATACCCCCAGACGATCTCCACCCGTCATTCGCAATATTCGTGTTCATTATAAAGTAAATGACTTTAATTTACAATTGGTAATTTTATGGGGACTATTTTATAGATAATAATTGATCAGGATGCTCTGAGATTCGTGAAAAACTATTTTCTTTCTTTTTAAATGCAACTTTAGATACCAACAATTTTTCCTGCCTCATTCTGCCCAGGAGTGGTGAAAATTTCCCAGATTTGAAAGTTGCAAAAAAAGCTTTTTCTTCAAAAGCTACCTATTAACTTCCTTAAAGAAGTTATTGTGATACCCTCCACGTCAGGTTTTTGGGGAAGGGTCTTTCAGACCCCGGAGGGTCAAATCGAATATTGATCTTTACCGATCTCAACTTTGTCTGTGGTTCCGGCCGGCCGTCCGTCCGTAGCATTTTTCCGGAACACTTTACGGCCACAGTTTTCATCCAATTTTCACCAAATTTTCACACGATTTTCACCAAATTTTTACACAAATTTCTTTAGGCGGTGAAGAAGCGATTTTTGAATTTCGAAAAAATGGCGGAGATATCACGTTTGAAATTTTAAAAACCGCACTGCGGCCGAACGTTCGCCTGATTTCACCAAAGACTCCTTCTATTTTTAACGAATTTTCGGTGTAAAAAAATTGTCACTCGTTAATTATTACTTTTTTGTTAGTAGGGAGAAATTTTACTTCCACTCATTACCAGAGGCACATCCCTGGGCAAAGAGCCCTTTATTTCTTCCTTGACACTTAAAAAATTTTCGAAAAAAAGAACTTATAAAATTTTCCAGAAAAAATGCCAAATTTAAAAAAAATAACCCGAAAGTTTTCAAAATTAAAAAGTTGGTAACTTTTTCGAAATGAAATGAATAAAAAATTTTCCCGCAAAACTATTTAAACAACTTCCCCTCATTAACTTCCCCCTCAGTTATACTTCCCCTCCGTTATACTTCCCCCTCCATTGTACTTCCCCTCCATTGTACTTCCCCTCCATTATACTTCCCCTCTTATATTTTTACTTCTCTTTAAGGAAGTTTTCGTTGGAAGCGCTTCAAAGCAGTACTTTTTCCCATTTTGGTTTGGTCTTCCGTATTTTTTCAGCGCCCGATCAGGCAATATTCACCAAAACCGAAATTTCTCAACTTCCTTTAACATTTTTATTTTCTGAGACCTCACTTGAAATCTGCGTTACATTATAAATCATAATTCCCCTTTAGAATCCGTTTTTAACTCAAAATGGCGAAATCTAACCCAGTGTGGCAATTTGTTTTTTGAAAGACTATACATAAATAAGCGAAGAAGAAATATTAACAACTCGAAAGCTGTAAATGGACACCTTAAATTTGTAGTCGGATTTAAACTGGCAGAAATGCAGTTTCGCTCTGGGAGGGACATCGATCAAACCGCTTCCTTTTTTAAAGTCATAACAGCCTAAAACTCAAGACCATATTTTTCAAAAAACATTTGGCCTTAATCTCTAGTATAATTCTTTCGGAATGACGCATTTAAAAATAAAAAATCGAGTAATTTATGAATATTTTATCATTCTATAAAAAATAAAATCAAGATTAATTGTCTTTAAACGTTCATATAATTTATTTTTGTTATATAAATGATATAATTACAACACCTAAATTTTATAAAAGAGCCCTTATTTCTGTTTTATTTGGATTTTCTGCAGAAAGAGAAATTTCCTTAACTTTCGACTACGGATTTTTAAAAAATGATCAATGGCAGAAATTGCTTTTTCATATCTAATAAGAATAATTATCTTTTGCATTCGAGCATTTCCAAGAAATAGCATTCTCACTTTTATTCACACTTCAGGAATCAAAAGTCACGCGAAGTTTATTTTTTTCTCTCATTTATAATTTCTTTTAAGATTCCACGAGTTTTAAGGATAAAGAGAGAAAAAAAAATTCTCATAATAATTATTACTTTTATGAGAGAGCTTTGAGGTTTAAAAAAAATGAGAGTGACAAGTTAAAAAGGAGTTTTAGTCCACGTTTTCTTCTAATATCTAACATTAGCGAGTAAAGGAGGTCTTTTGATAGTTTTTTAACGATTAACGCCTTTCATCAAGCGTCAAAACTTCCGTAATGACGATTGAAAAATGATTTTTAGCTCAAAATAATGTTGGAACCTAAAGAACTCTTGATTTATGGATCCTTGAAATTTTGAAAAGCTACTCAAACGTGAATTTTCGACATTTTTAAAAGATAAAATATAATAAACGGAATTTTTGTGTTGTTTCCACGGTGGCCCGAGTCGTAAAAAAAAACGTTCGGGTGACATTTTGCCCCTACGGGACGAAGAGTCTGGGAACCGGAAGGCCGCATTTTGTGAAAGTTATTTAAGATACTTTTCGAGGTCGACCCAATTCCGTCTGTCTCACCTGTTAAAAGGAAGGAAAAAAAGGACCATACTGGAAGTTCTCGACTTTTCTTTTTTTGTATTTTTTTTATCTAGAACTGTTGCGTAAAGCGAATTGGATCGGATTGTTTTCTTATTATTTCAGAGCTCAGACGAAATTGGCTTCACGATCGTACTTTTTCTTAAAGAAATAGTCACGTTTCATCGTAAAATTAGCGCCTTGAAAAACACCAATTTTTTTCGAAATCTCTTTAAAGTCAAAAGTAATCTAATACGACTTCCTGGATAAAATTATTTCTAGTGCTGACCCAGACGGGACTTCCTCAATTTCAATACTTCTACGATTTAAAATGAGAAATTTATGTTTTCCCATCTCATATCTCTCCGCTGTCATTTCCCGCACCGTTTGGCGAAGCAACCTTTTCACAAAATTTTTGGGGTTTTTGCCTCAAAAAAACACTTTTTTAATAATTTTCTACCCCTTTTCCTTTTTAACTTCCTTAAAGAAGTTATTGTGATATCCTCGACGTCGGGTTTTTGGGGAAGGGTCCTCCAGACCCCGGAGGGTCAAATCGAATATTGATCTTTACCGATCTCAACTTTGTCTGTGGTGCCGGCCGGCCGTACATTTTTTTCCGGAACACTTTACGGCCACAGTTTTCAACCGATTTTCACCAAATTTTCACACGAATTTCGAAAAAATGGCGGAGATATGTCTGTTTGAAATTTTAAAAATTCGCTGCGGCCGAACCGTTGCATTGGTCCGATTTTGACTAATTACTCCTTATATTTTTTAAGAATATTTAGTGTAAAAAAATTGCCACTTTTTAATTATTATTTTTTTTAGTAGGGAGAAATTTCATACTTCTACCCATTACGAGAGGCATATCCCTAAGCCAAAGAGCCCATTATTTCTACCTTGACACTTAAAAATTTTTCGAAAAAAATAACTCCTCCCATATACTTCCCCTCCTGTATACTTCCCCTTCCTTATACTTCCCCTCCCTTATACTTCCTCCTCCTTTATACTTTCCCTCCCTTCGTTATACTTTTGTTCCCTTATACTTCACCCTCTGTTATACTTCCCCCTCATATACTTCCCCCTCCGTTTTACGTCCCCTCCGTTATACTTCCCCCTCCGTTTTACGTCCCCTCCGTTATACTTCCCCCTCCTATATTGTTACTTCTCTTTAAGGAAGTTTTCGTTGGAAGCTCTTCAAACCAGTACTTTCTTGGGCCGGGGGCGCTGGTTGAACGCACCATTTCGATTTTTTATATTTTCCCATTTTTTCTAAATAAGTCACCATAAATCAATTCTTGTTTGAAATTACCGTTGAATTCCGGTTTTAAGTGAGATCACGCGAAACTTTACTATTCAATTAAAACAAGCTTTCTTTTTATAAAACATTCATGTTTTTAAAACATCATTTATGTTGGTATCACTGTCTAAGTATGAATACATAATGTATGTAATTTAAAAGAAACTGGTATATAAAACGTTTTTTATACAACACGTTTCGTTTTGTGGTTAGATCTGGTTTTCTGCCGGTAATGTCTTTTTAAATCTTTCTTTTTTACTTCTGGAAGCTTTCACTGTTTATGTAAATCGCACGTTGAAATTGTGTGATTTGAGGAAGAAAATTTAAATGAAAGTTTTAATATTGTTTGATTGTCGAACAAGTGTTTTATAGGCGGAAGAAGGGTAAACATGGTATTAGGAGTAGGATTGTCGTGCACGAGTGCTTTTCGTTTTGAGGCTCCTTGTTGGGACGTGAAGAACTTGGCGACCGTTTAACTCGGATCCCTGTGGTCGTTTTTCCCCCTATTTTTTACGCCTAAACTGAGGCTGACTCGACGAAACCTATGACTGCATTTTTGATGAAAATGGGACCAAAATTTGATGTTTTTTGAAAAGGCAACAGCTGGAGCTAAAGAAATATAAGGTTGGGGGAAGTATATGGGAGGGAAGTATATGGGAGGGGAAGTATAACGGAGAGGGAAGTATATGGGAGGGGAAGTATAACGGAGGGGAAGTATATGGGAGGGGAAGTATAACGGAGTGGGAAGTATATGGAGGGGAAGTAAACGGAGGGGAAGTATATGGGGGAAGTATAACGGAGTGGGAAGTATATGGGAGGGGAATAACGGAGGGGGAAGTATAAGTGAGGGGAAGTATATGGGAGGGGAAGTTTAACTGAGGGGGATGTATAAGGGAGGGAAGGTATAAAGGAGAATTTTCCAAGTTTGTTTTTTCCCAAAAATTTTCCGATTTTTTAGCGAAAAATTTTCTAAGTTTTTTTTTTCAAAAATTTTTAAGTGTTTTTTTTCGAAAAAATTTCTCAGTTTTTTTTTTTGTCAAAAATTTTTTTCCGGTTTTCCTTTTTAACTTCCTTAATTTTTTTTTTTTTTTGAAAATTTTTTAAAGTTTTTTTTTGAAAAATTTTTTAAGTGTCACGGTAGAAATAATGGGCTCTTTGGCCTAGGGATGTGCCTCTCGTAATGGGTAGAAGTACGAAATTTCTCCCTACTCAAAAAATTAATAATTAAAAAGTGACAATTTTTTTACACCAAAAATTCTTTAAAAATATAAGGAATAATTGGTGAAAATTTGGTAAAAATCGGAACAAAGGTTCGGCCGCAGCGAATTTTTTCAAATTTGAAACAGACATATCTCCACCATTTTTTCGAAATTCAAAAATCGCCCTCGTTAGTTTCTTGTTCACCGGCTAAAGAATTTGTGTGAAAATTTGGTGAAAATCGGATGAAAACTGTGGCCGTAAAGTGTTCCGGAAAAAAATGCTACGGCCGGACGGCTGGCCGGCACACAGACAAAGTTGAGATCGGTAAAGATCAATATTCGATTGACCCTCCGGGGTCTGGAAGACCCTTCCCCAAAAACCCGACGTGGAGGGTATCACAATAAGGAAGTTAAAAACTGCTATCCATAAATATTGTAGGTCATTTTGACCCTAGTTCAAATCCCCAGGTTAAAAATAATAACAATAACTTGAGTTTCACAGACAGCCGAGTTTTTATGGTTATTGAAGAAACTCCATTTAACCGACTAATATGCACCGGTTATTACGGCCGAAATAAATAATAGAGGATCGGTGACCCGGAAAAGTTTTTCGCATTTCGTAAGTCGTACGTCGGAAAGGTTGCTCCCCCGAGGCGGAATCAAAGAGAAATTTGACCCCGAAGAAACTTGAACGCATCAAACATCGATCCCCGCTCTTCAGATCGATAACCTGAAACCCTCAAACGCCCACAAGCCTCAATACTACTTTTCTTCCCCTCCTCAATTTGTCATTCGGCATATTTTTAGTTTCAGACTGAAGTTTCCAACTTGAGAGAATATTTTGGCGGCAATATTGCTGAAGCCCACAAGGCCCCCCTCCCTCATCGCATCATTATAGGCCTATTGTGCGCTACATCTTAATTTCGTGATTTACTTATAAAACTTGACCTTCAAATCTAGAACATGCTTGATACAAAAAACCCAATAAATGGGAGAAAAAATTATAAAAGGTTAAATACACCGGAGGATTTAGGCCAGTCAGGTGTTGATCGTGCTTTCGGTGAAATCGCTAATTATAAAATTCCCTCTTTTTGCTTCCCATTTATTCCGACGCTAAAAAAAAGATTGAAACTGAGATGGGATGAAAAAGGGAAGATTCGTGATCTACGCCATCACGCCAGTCAGAAAGGCAGAGAAAACAAATGGCTATTACTAATTAAGTTAAACCGGCGTGAAAATACTACTTGTCCGCTTGTTTACTCATTGCGTTAACCCCGCAATTATTCTCTCGACTTCTCCGTTAATTACACACCCAAACGAACTGTTAAATTCAAAACATTCCTAGATTTTAAAGAAAGCATATTACCATATTTTAATCTTTATTAATCATACTAGGTTTCCGTTAGTCTAGCCGAAATTCCAGATAGAACCTGTTTCCGACAGAATTAGGGAACTGCTAAGCATAGAAATAATATCTATTATTAGAAATGTTAAGACGCACAACATAAATTATACATCGGAAGATTGTCTGTCAACATTCAGATCTTCAAAATATTTTTTTAAATTTTTTTCCGGCCATATAAATCATGAAAAATTCTTATAGCAAACTTTCGCTTGATATTTTGGTTATCTGACAATTATAGAAAGTAAAAGACGGCCCAATATCCGGCGTTTCAAAGGAAGTTCTGTAGTTAAGATTGTAGGATTGAAGGAAATGGAGAAAAAGTTTTAAAAAGAGACTTTTAGATTGAAGGATGGATTTGTTGAGGCTTTTAAAGGTGCCTACGTTGCCTTTGGCCTGTCCTAACTTTAAGATGACCTGTCCTCAATTTTACGAGGATTTTCGGTTTCCACTTTTTTGATATTTTTTAATCATTTAGCCAGATTTATGGACCCCCGTAGGGTCAATTCGAATATTGATCTTTACCGATCTCAACTTTGTCTGTGGTTCCGGCCGGCCGTAGTATTTTTTTCCGGAACACTTTAAGGCCACAGTTTTCATCCCATTTTCACCAAATTTTCACACAAATTTCTTTAGGAAGTCAAGAAGAAACTAACGAGGCGATTTTTGAATTTCGAAATTTTCGATATGCCTTAAGAAATTCTAAAATTTTAAAAAATTCGCTGCGAACGAACCTTTGTTCCGATTTTCATTAATTACTCCTTATATTTTTTTAAGAATTTTTGGTGTAAAAAATTGCCACTTTTTAATTATTATTTTTTTGTAGCGAGAAATTTCATACTTCTACCCATTACGAGAGGCACATCCCTAGGCTAAAGAGCCCATTATTTCTAGCTTGACACTTTTTCGAAAAATTTTTCGAAAAAAAAAGAACTAGAAAATTAAAAAAAAAAAAAAACTCGAAAAATTTTTTGAAAAAAAAAAAAAACTCGGAAAATTAAAAAAAATACTCGGAAGATTTTTCAAAACAAAAACTTAGAAAATTTCTTGAAAAATCTTAGAAATCTTTTCGATAGAACAAACTTGGAAAATTTTTCGAATAAAAACTTCCCCCTCCCTTATACTTCCCCTTCCTTATACTTCCCCCCTTATACTTCCCCCTCCTTTATACTTTCCCTCCCTTCGTTATACTTTCGTTCCCTTATACTTCTCCCTTCGTTATACTTAACCTTCTGTTATACTTCCCCTTCCGTTGTACGTCCCTCAGTTATACTTCCCCCTCCTATATTGCTATTTCTCTTTAAGGAAGTTTTCATTGGAAGCTCTTCAAACAAGTACTTTCTCAACTTTTTGGTCTAAAAAATACTTTTCCATCTAGTTTTTGGCCGTTATACTTTATTGGTCTTCCTCTTTATTCTATTTCACAGGCGTTTTTGAAGCATTCTAATTTTTTTATGGAAAATTTTTTTTCCTTTTTTTCAATTCGAAGGTTTTAAGGTTTTTAACGGCTCCGATTCTAGGAGAGAAGAAAAAAAAAATTAACGGAGAGACGTCCTAAGTACGTGTCATCTCGAAACACGTAGATCGTTCAATAACGGACGAAATTTCCGTCTGCACAATGATTCTTTTCCGAACAAAGTCCACGTATACTGAACCGTAGCTCACCATATATTGGGAGAAAATAATTTTTTTCTCGGTAACATTTTTCCTCGTTTGAACATCCAAGAGGAAGGCGGTAGCGATCTTAGAAAAGCTAGAATTGGAAGTATAAGAAATTCATCCGGGCAAAAAAAAAGGATTGTTTTTAAACCCTTTGTTTCAATTTCACACCAAAACCATTCAACTTTTTTTTATTTGTCAATCGGTTATGAATTATGGGTGTTAACATAACAAAGCTGTCGGAAATGACTTTTACTCTAGGCCTTAAAACGGAAACAAAAGATCGCGCCTACCTCTTCGAACATAAAGAAAGTGTTATACAATTTCCTTTTGACCATTCACAAATCTAAAGTAATGATGAATTTCGATTTTTATTTACGTTTAAATGTTTGAAAGGGTTTCGTATCAATTAATCGTTGTCGGACAGAGGTGTCGTGAGGGAAATAGCCTGAATCGTGGGCCGAGAACCTTCTTTTTTTATCCTATCGACTTCTAATCGCTTGTACGCCTTTCCAAACAACTACCTGCTGCTCAAAACCCATTTTTCTATCACGGAAACCATGTTTTTGCTTCAAATCCTCATGTGTAAGGGGAAAAATATATTAAAGTAAATTAAGAAGAGGGAAAGAGTAGAAAAAAGTTGGGCCCCCAGTGGGATTGGAACCTACGACCTTTGGTTTACCAGCCCATATCAAAGGGCTGTCACCTCGGTCTCCATAGCTCAGTTAGTGGAGTGTTGGACTGGTAACCTAAAGGGTCGGTTCAAATCCCATTGGGGTACTAACTTTTCACCAAATTTCATCAATTACTGCTTATATTTTTTAAGAATTTTTGGTGTAAAAAATTGCCACTTTTTAATTATCTTTTTTTTTAGTAGGGAGAAATTTTATACTTCTACCCATTACGAGAGGCACATCCGTAGGCCAAAGAGCCCATTATTTCGACCTTGGCACTTAAAAAAATTTTCGAAAAAAAAAGAACTTAGAAAATTTGTCAAAATAAAAAAATAAGAAAACCCGGAAAATTTTTCGAAAAAAAACTTAGAAATTTTTTCGAAAAAAAAAAACTTCGAAAATTTTTCGAAAAAATTTCTAATCTTTTTCTCTTTCTTATTTACTCAATTCAATATTTAAAATTAAAGCAGTGACCCTGACCAATAAAAATAAAAATATTTTCTTATAAAATTTATTTAGAAAATATTTTGTGGGGGTTTTATATTTTTTTATTGTCCTCAGGGGTCTCATTTATCCCGTCTTTTTGTTCACAGATTCTCAGCTATTCGATCCGTGAAGACGAGTCCCGACGTTCATTACCCGCCATTGGATACGGAACGTCCGGACAATACTTTTCAAGGAATGAACAAACCTTAATTAAAGGTTCCACGAAAGTTTCGGATCCCCGCTCAGAAAAAATTCTCTCATGCGACCTTTTTTTGTGTATCGCCTAGAAAAATCTCCAATCCCAATTTAAAAAAAGAATTATGTAGATGGGAAAATGCGCAATAGTTTGCGTAATGCGAAAGAAGAAGTTCGTTCCCAAAGTTAAAAGAAGCATAGGTCACACGTATTTTAACTTTTGCGAAACTGTTATTTTAAAATCGATTAACAAGAAATCTTTTTATAAAAATTTTTTTCTTTTGTTATTTTTGATAGCTTTAAAAGTTGTGGTTTTACAAAATGAAGTCCGCACGGCCGGAGGCCTCAAACCTTCCCTATATTTAGTCAAATGGTCCACCGACTTTCTCCAGACGAAAAAAGTAGAAAAAAAAATTCTTATCAATGGTGAACACCCCCAAAAGTAGAAATGCTTTCTAGTAATTTTACCTGTTGAGCTAACTTTTATAATAATTTCGGAAGAAGTTTTTTTTGGGGAGAAATCACGGGAAGTATTCCATTCTGAGATGGCTGCACCTGACGTGGCATTCTAGTACTCTAGCTTCCTAGATTGTTGATCCATTAAATTTTTAACTTCCTTAAAGAAGTTATTGTGATACCCTCGACGTCGGGTTTTTGGGGAAGGGTCTTCCAGACCCCGGAGGGTAAAATCGAATATTGATCTTTACCGATCTCAACTTTGTCTGTGGTTCCGGCCGGCCGTAGCATTTTTTTCCGGAACACTTTACTTATCCGATTTTCACCAAATTTTCACCAATTACTCCTTATACTCGTATTTTTTAAGAATTTTTGGTGTAAAAAAAATTGCCACTTTTTAATTATTAATTTTTTTTTAGTAGGGAGAAATTACGTACTTCTACCCATACGAGAGGCACATCCCTAGGCCAAAGAGCCCATTATTTCTACCTTGACACTTATAAAATTTTCGAAAAAAAGAACTTAAAAAATTTTTCAAAAAAAAAAAGAAAAACCTGGAAAATTTTTCGGAAAAAACTTAACAAATTAAAAAAAAAAACTCGGAAAATTTTTGGGAAGAAAACAAAACTCGGACAATTTTTCAAAAATAAACTTACAAAATTTTTCGAAAAAACAATCTTGGAAAATTCTACTTTATACTTTCCCTCCCTTATACATCCCCTTCTATTATAATTTCGTTCCCTTATACTTCCCCCTCCGTTATACTTCACCCTCTGTTATACTTCCCCTCACTTATACCTCCCCCTCCCATATACTTCCCCCTTCCATATACTTCCCCTCCCATATACTTCCCACTCCATTATACTTCCCCTCCCATATACTTCCCCCTACGTTTTATTTCCCCTCCGTTATACTTCCCCCTCCTACATAGATACTTCTCTTTAAGGAAGTTTTCGTTGGAAGCTCTTCAAACCAGTCCTTTTATTGTTTTCGTCTTCTTTGAGAAAGTTCCCTCGGGTCCAGCTCTATACCAGTACTCAGGCAAATATTTTGACCTAAAAAAAAATTCGTAGGAAAAGTACTTTGTCTTCTTGTCTATTAAAACAAAAATCCGTTTTAGGAACCGAAAAAAAAAAGAACGTTTCTCATCAAAATAATTAATGGGGGGGACACCAAAATAGGCAGAAGAAGCTGTTAAGTCGAATCAATTACCGTTTCGAAGCAATTTTAATCATGAGAAAAGGGATGTGTTGGAGAGAAAAGACAATGGTCGTTTAGTTGGTGGGTCGTTGAATAATGAAGCCTAGAAACGCCGGAGCGGCGCGGCCTCGCCGTTTTCTTCATTCCATTCAATTCTAAAATTACCATCGAGCATTTTTACCTTCTGCTCCGATGCCTCCTGTCCGTCTTCTAAGTTATAACCCGTTCCCAACCACCACTTCTTTGTCAAGTACTGTTTCTATGACGGTCTATTTGACTTTGATTTTTATAGCCCCGTTGAAACTTTCTGCGATAACTTATTTTGAGAATAATGGCTTCTATGTTTCTTTAATTTTTTTGTACGAAATACAGGTTTCTAATCGTGGGATTAATGTCTGTAGTAAAAAGAGCCAATCTTGACCTTTCACCTATAACTGTCTGCCCCTTAAAGCCGGAAATTCTTCTACTCATTCAGAAACATCTTTACCTAATTTCATATGCAAACATTCGTTTTTTTCCAAATTTTACACGAAATGATGATTTAATGATTTGCCACTTACAACGCAGGGGATACCCTCGATTTGAGAGGTGACCCACTTGTTAACAAGCGGTCTTCAGCATCTCAAGGGATGTGCACATAAGTGGGCTTTCGCCATGATGCCATTGGAGCTTCGCTGTAGTGCAACCTGAGATTTGAGCCACTCCGGACCCCCTAGGCGTTAGAGACTTTGAACAAAGGCCCACAAAATTGAGCTTTTTTTTTTCCACTATATTTAGTAAGATAGGCGAGAAAACGAGTGTTAAGATGGTCAAAAAATCAATATTTGCTCAGAAAATTATTGATTTTGTAGCCAATTTTGGTGTCAAGAGGGAAAAAAAAAGAAGTAATGACTAGTTTGGAAACACGTCCGAAGTTTATCCCGCGAAACAGGTTGTGGAGAATGAATAATAAAGAGATTTTGCCTTTTCAACGATAGGTTTTAAAGGCTTTAAAAAGAGACGCGGGGTTGTCGGGCGATATCCGACAGTGGGTAACTGGCTCTTGACCCAAATCTCGGCGCTGGAGAGAAGAGTGCCGGGGCTTTCGCCCGACGAGGCGGCTTCCCGCATTCCATCCGCAGGTTCCACCCTCCCGGGGTCTCGGTCGTCTTCGCCGTAACCGCTTTTACTTCCCTTTCCGTCTATCGGGCCGGAAAGAAAGAACTTCAATCTTTAAATCAATAACCTTCACCCGAGTTACTTTCATCAATTTGGATGCTGGGCGTGGATTGTCTTCTGCGGTGGGTTTCTTGAGAGATAGCTACCTTGAAAAAATCCGGAAAAAGTGCCAATCTATGGAAGATCATGGTTTTTCGGGAAGTCTCTCCCGGGGGCGGTTGTGGTGAACACCAGAACCACCCCTTTCTGGCGTTTTGCACGGTCTTTAGATAATGAAAAACCCGTTTTATCGTATTTCCGCCTTTGTGCAATGAATATTGGAAGATGGGATATTGAAGGAGAGAGATAGATATTGATATTGAAGCGTCTTCTGATTTCGTTGGGCTTTCTGCCGAGGAACTCTTTTATTTTCCTTAAAGAAGTTGTTGTGATACCCTCGACGTCGGGTTTTTGGTCGTAGGGTCAATTTGAATATTGATCTTTGCCGATCTCAACTTTGTCAGTGGTGACGGCCGTCCGTAGCATTTTTTTCCGGAACACTTTACGGCCATAGTTTTCATCCGATTTTTTTTTTTTTTTTTTTTTTTTTTTTTTTTTTTTTTTTTTTTTTTTTTTTTTTTTTTGTCGTTTCCTTAAGTATTTCGCCTTCCAACTAGCACCCCCTCAAGTGGGATACTAGAGTGGTGATGAAACATCCCACAATATGAGGCGCTCCGGGTACGAAGGGCGAACTCAACAAAACGTAGTTTCGAGATATTCGCATTTTAAAGTTTCGGTTTTTACGTATTTAAAGGGGGAAAAATGGCGAACTCATCATAAAAATTATATGGGTGTATTCACCAAGAGGTCTAGAATCTGAAAATGAAAAAAATATGGAAGACCCTTCCAAAAACCCGACGTCGAGGGTATCACAATAACTTTTTTAAGGAAGTTAAAAAATTTGTCCGATGTCGAGTTCGCCCTTCGTACCCGGAGCGCCTCATATAATCCCACTAAGTGGAGCTTACCAAGAAAATTATAAGCTTTTAACGAGGGTCGTCTGCGAAGTAGGTTCTTTTCACACATTCATGAATAAAAGGACTTTTATCTTAGAAGTTAAGAGGATGAGCACGACCGTCGGTAAGTAGAAAACCTGTTTTTTCTTTACCTCTTTTTTTCTCTGCCCTTAGGGCCCACTTATTATATCCGGTAATTTCCGAATTCTCCTTTTGCTTCCTACATAAATTTTTCGAATTCCGGCCCTTTCTAAAGTTTAGAAAAAAGGCATTAGTTAAAATTAGGGAATCGAGTTCGCCACCGCATATTATGCAAATTGTTTAATCTCGTCTCTGGGTGAAACTATCGAGTGACCCACTCAGATGAGCAGATGACGAAGAAATATTTCTTTTAGATGAAAAACTAGTTTTGTAGAGATAAATCACTATGAGAAAAAAAATAGTTTTGACTATTATTTTCAACTATTTGGGATGCGGTTTCTTTTTTCTAAAAGCATTCTTCGGCACTTTGACCTAGAGGAAGTTCTTAATGGGTTGCATAGATCAAATTGAGAAAGGGAAGAAAAGTCAATTTAATGAATATAGGCATCATTGTTATTGCATTCTGTGGTATTTTTGTAAAAAATTGAATTGCATATGAGTGCTTATTTATGGTATTATTGATAGTTCAAAAATTAGCATGATTTATGCTGCATTTTCATCCATTTAAATAAGGCTATAGCAATGAGAGTTTTGGGTGTGAGTGTTGATAAAGATGATCTTCAACGAGCTTGTTCGGGAGGGAAAAGAAAGTCGAGATTGTGGAGGGAATCTGTAGACGAGGGCGTGGTGGGGAGACGCGGGTTCGGCTCAGTCATGCAAGTGCCGTGAAGATGAACAGGTACTACGAAGGATATCCTGGCCGAAGAGGCGCCGCTACGATGCTTACGCTACCGCCTCCACCTTTGACGAACCCCGGAGCGACCTGGACATCATACACGTCCGAGCCGGTCCGTTCTCCCGAAAGGTTCAAACCGGAAAGAAACAGACACGGGGTAAATTTACAAAAATTACAGTGGAGGAATTCAAATTGGGTGGACGGTTTTCCGGAAATGGTCTCATCGATGACCATCGCGGACGTCTCCCCGCGATTCGCCGTCAAAAGGATAATTCTTCTATACGAAAACGCCCAATATAGAGAAGCCGCGAATTTTATAAACCGTCTAAGCCACGGTACATTCAAAACGATTTTAAATCAACTTCCAATCGATCTTTTTATCGAAACAATGCCTCATTCTGTCAGCATTTTAGAAGCACTTTATGCAAAAGTATTTCTGTCTTCGGACTGCGGTATCCGCGTGCTTCGACCGGAAAGTGTTCTTATGCAGTTGGTCAAATTATTCGCCGGGACTGGAACTCCTGAAAGGTGGCTCGGAAGTGCTAAAAAACTACTTAAAGTTATAGTTCTATCTGAGCCCAAGTTGAAGAAGGCGCTGCAGGTGAAAAGACGTTCATTGGATAAAGCGGTGGAAGGACTCGGACAACACGGTCTTGTCGGGACGACCGATGAATCGATGACGAATCTTCACGACGCTTTAAAAGTCGAATTTCAAAGGTTAGTCGACACTTACAAAACCGCATTGGCCAAACTTGAAGAGCTCGAACTTTCCGGGAAAAAAGACGGAAAAGCGACAGCCCCTATTCAAGCTTCGCATCAAAGGCAGCTTTCGTTGACCCAAGCATGCATACAAGAGAGACTGATCAAAAACAAGACTTTGCTCAACGTCGTCGAACCCGCGACCGCGAACCGATCCTCGGCCATCCTTCTCGCGATCCTTCAAAGGCGCGTCGAATGCGACAAAGACGCACTTTTCCAATTCACACAACTCAGGAAAGAATTAAAAGTCGAATCAGAACAAGTCGTAGCACCTCTGCTCATGAGATACTCCCACGCTTGCGACCAGGTAAGAAATTAGCACACCTTACTCCTTCATTGAACTCACTTAATTACTTCTAAAAGCTTCAGAATCCTTAAAAAAAGGTTTCTCAAAAGTGGGTTTTCGAAGGAAAAAAAATGTTTTGCCGATTGAATAAATACAGGGTGGTCGATCGGATTGCTGTTTGGAAGATGAATGCCAATTTCACCTTCCTCTTTACTTAAGAGACTAACAAGCCGGCAGATCCTGTTACACTTGGATCTCCTACTTTTCTCAATATCGATCACGATTTACTTCCACGAAACACACAAAAAAGTTCAAAATTTTATGTCAAAACATCAAACCGCTTTTTCTCCCGAAGCCCTAAAAGGGCCGGGTCGACAACCTTCTTTAAATTCCGGTCACATTTCTTTCGAATCTCTTTAAAAACACGTATTTTCAATTTGGAAAATTAGGATCTCAGTTTGTAGGATTTCTTTACAGTTCAAGGGCGTCAATCAGGAATCAATTTATTCGGATTCGTCACGCTCGTTACATTTCGAGCTTCTTCCCTCGTAAAAGGGGCGTGCAAACTTCGTGGTTACACCTCATGAGATTTTTTTAAGCACAAATCCAGTCACGGATACTGAAAATGACCGCCCGAAGGTTTTTTTTAAATAAAATTGTTTTATAAATTTTTATTTCAAGACTTTTAACTCCTTCAAAAGATAGTGATTCTTAAATTTTACAAACAGGAGTTTTCAGAATCAGCTCTTCAAAACCCCAAAGGATCAAATGACCTCCCCTCTTTGTTTTTAGACGCAATTTCAAAGCAATTTCGATCAAAATTTTGAAGATTTTCGATCTTAAATTGGCATTTTCACGTTCTCTAGACAGTAAAAAGGACTCATTAGCAAAATTTTTATATTTTTGGACCCAAAATTGGCGTTATTATGTTCTTCAATTAGAAAAGTGGCGATTTTTACTAAAATTTTGATATTTTTTGGCTCAAAAGTTCCAGTTTACTGTAGACAGTAGAAAATTGTGTAATTGAGGCGCTCCGGGTACGAAGGGCGAACTCAACATCGGACAAATTTTTTAAAACTTTCTTAGAGAAGTAATTGTGATACCCTCGACGTCGGGTTTTTGGGGAAGGGTCTTCCAGTTTTTTTTCATTTTCAGATTCTAGACCTCTTGGTGAATACACCCATAAAATTTTATGGTGAGTTCGCCATTTTTTCCCCTTTAAAACGTAAAAACCGAAAAAAAATGCGAATATATCGAAACTACGTTTTGTTGAGTTCGCCCTTCCTACCCGGAGCGCCTCAAATGACCTTCCCTCTTTGTTTTTAGGCGCAATTTCAAAGCAATTTCGATAAAAATTTTAAAGGTTTTTGATCTTTAATCCTCATTTTCACGTTCACTAGACAGTAAAAAGCACTCAGTAGCAAAATTTCTATATTTTTGGACCCAAAATTGGCGTTTTTATGTTCTTCAATTAGAAAAGTGCCGATTTTTACTCAAACTTTTGATATTTTTGGCTCAAAAGTTCCAGTTTACTGTAGTCAGTAGAAAATTGTGTAATTGAGGCGCTCCGGGTACGAAGGGCGAACTCAACATCGGACAAATTTTTTAAACTTCCTTAGAGAAGTTATTGTGATACCCTCGACGTCGGGTTTTTGGGGAAGGGTCTTCCAGTTTTTTTTCATTTTCAGATTCTAGACCTCTTGGTGAATACACCCATATAATTTTTATGTTGAGTTCGCCATTTTGTCCCCTTTAAATACGTAAAAACCGAAAAAATGCGAATATATCGAAACTACGTTTTGTTGAGTTCGCCCTTCGTACCCGGAGCGCCTCAAATGACCTCCCCTCTTTGTTATTAGGCGCAATTTCAAAGCAATTTCGATCAAAATTTTGAAGGTTTTTGATCTTAAATCCTCATTTTCACGTTCACTAGACAGTAAAAAGCACTCAGTAGCAAAATTTTTATATTTTTGGACCCAAAATTGGCGTTTTTCATGTTCTTCAATTAGAAAAGTGGCGATTTTTACTAAAATTTTTGATATTTTTTTGCTAAAAAGTTCCAGTGAACTGTAGACAGTAGAATATTGTGAATTTAAAATTGCGAAGTTTGTGGACCGGAAAGTGGAGTACCGCTTAGTTTATTTGATGGTTTTTTTTATAAATAATAATAAACTAAAGTGCAAAACTGAAAGGTACATATATTCGCATTCTAATTTTATAAAGGTCTACGACCTTTTGGGGTCAAGTTCGAAACTACCCGCCTCAGTTAATCATTCTGCATGATCGTTCAAATTATCTTCCAAAAGCCAAGTTGTAAAAAATTACGGCTTCATTACTTCTTCGCATTCCAGAAAATAATAAAACAAGGTAGAATAATGTTGTTTTAAAAGAAATTTTTAAAGCATCTAAAGCGCTATGATTACCTACGTCTGACTACTTGGAGCTCCCTTAAAAGATCGAATAAAAACTCTTCAAATTTTCTGGCACGACAAACTTAGATATTATTTTGATAGAGACCATTGGTCGTTTTGAACCATAAGGGTCTCTTGGACCAATTTCTAAAAAACCTTTGATTGAGGGTATCACATATTCTTGGAAAATGCATAGGTATTCAAATAATTCAAGAATAATTGAACTTTCCTTGATTATACCTCATAGATAAAGCTCATCAAGTTAGAAATTAAATTGATTGTAAAAATTCCAGAGCCCATAATGGACAAAGAAAGTTGAATAAAACCAGTTTTATTTTTCAAATTAGAGGTCTCACTTTTCACCCCATTCACTTGTCCGCTTTGATTTTATTCCGTCAAAAAATCAGGTTTTAGCGTCTATAATCGCGGTGCTCCAGTTGCAAGTATTTTCGTGGGCCCGAGGCGAAAGTACTCCGAGGATCTGGTTTTTATTTCGGGCGAGTTTTCCATAAAATAACACCCCTTTTCAAGGAGTCAAGGTCGTGACTTTTTATTTCCTTTCTTCTTTTTATTCTCAAGTCCCATTTCAAATCGGTTTTTTCTTATAGCGTCCGTGTGTCCTTTTTGTTAGATGATCACCGTGGAATTACTATCCCGGACATTTTTTACCGTTATACGCCTTTAGAAGACGATGATCCGATATTTGCCTTTTATTCAACCGTCGGAGAGCTCTAATGATTCCCGCTTTCTTATTTCCGATTTCATTCTTCCTGCAAAAAAAAATTTCAATATTAAGGAGGTATAAAAGTACTTGTTTGAAGAGCTTCCAACGAAAGCTTCCTTAAAGAGAAGCAATATAGGAGGGGGAAGTATATGGGAGGGGAAGTATAACGGAGGGGGAAGGATAACGGAGGGGGAAGTATAACGTAAGGGGAAGCATAACGTAAGGGGAAGTATAACGTAAGGGGAAGTATAATGTAAGGGGAAGTATAACGTAAGGGAAGTATAAGGGAACGAAAGTATAACGAAGGGAGGGAAAGTATAAGGGAGGGGGAAGTTTTTTTTTATCGAAAAATTTTCAAAGTTTTCTTTTTTTCGAAAAATTTTCCAAGTTTTCTTTTTTTTTTTTTTGAAAAATTTTCCAAGTTTGTTTTTTCGAAAAAATTTCTAAGATTTTTCAAGAAATTTTCGAAAAAATTTCTAAGATTTTTCAAGAAATTTTTTAAGTTTTTTTTTTGAAAATTTTGTAATTTTCCGAGTTTATTGTTCTTTTTTTTCGAAAAATTTGCTAAGTTTTTTTGTCAAAAATTTTTTTTAAAGTTTTCCGGTTTTTTTTCTTCTTTTGCGCTTTGTTTGTTTTTTTTTCTTAAGTTCTTTTTTTTGGAAATTTTTTAAAGTGTCAAGGTAGAAATAACGGGCTCTTTGGCCTACGGATGTGCCTCTCGTAATGGGTAGAAGTAAGAAATTTCTTCCTCCTAAAAAAAATTATTACTAAAAAGTGGCAATTTTTTTACTCCAAAAATTCCTAAAAAATATAAGGAGTAATTGGTGAAAATTTGGTGAAAATCGGATGAAAAGTGTGGCCGTAAAGTGTTCCGGAAAAAATCCTACGGACGGCCGGCACCACAGACAAAGTTAAGATCGGTAAAGATCAATATTCGAAGCCCCTACCAAAAACCCGACGTCGAGGGTATCACAATAACTTCTTTAAGGAAGTTGAAAACCGTTGCATGGAATTTCAAGGAGTGTATTGTGTTACCCTCGATGGACGGTTTTTAGAAAAGGATCTTTCAAACTTTTTGACGATGCATTCATTTTTATCATCCACAGATTTGATGTAGTGCCGGTCAAGTTTTTGAACTTTGCTCCCAACTTACAAAAAATTGACTGTGGTTAGGAAACGAAACTATCAGCATTTAGCTTCATCAAACACTCATAAATTTAAGTACAAACTTATTTTGTCGAATTTTTAATCTTAATCATAAAATTTATGATTATAAAATTGACATATTTTTCTGATTTTATACATTTAAAAAATCTTTTATTTTAAGGTTATGTATTCTGAAGCAAAATCAAAAAGAAAATTTTTAAAAAACAACAATTTTCTCGCAAAATTGGAGCAAAAATTTCAAAAGAAACGCATATGAAGTTGTATAGCAGGCCTAACTAAAAAATTCTCCATAATAAAGTTATGATTACAATTTTTAATGAAAACTAGAAGTCTGACAAGCCAAATAGTATAATTTGAAGAAGTCGTAAGTAAAATGAGCTCTATAATGAAGTGAAGTTCCGTTATGTAGGTACCTACTTGTATGAAAAGGATAAATTATGATAAAAAAAAATTGTAAGATAGTCATCATGATTAAAACTAATCTCATATTTTGATCAAGCGTGTTTCGTTGGTATTCAGGTTCGTTTTTCTTCCTGTCAACACGGAGAAACTAATGGGACAAATTGTCGAGGCGGTGTCCAGTCGCTAACTGCAAATCTAAATATGCAAGAATGAGATATCAGTCTGGTAGAACTCAGGACTCCGTTATAAACACACGGATTTCCGTGCCTCCGTTTCTAAGTTATGTTCCCTTGTCGTCGGGCGGAGGAATGCGTCAATTAAAACTCTCAGACGCTACGAAATCCCTCCACTCTCCGCCGCGTACGGGACCCCCCACGAGAGAGTCACGCAATATCGTAAACTCGCTCCATTACCGCCAAGTGCATCTTGAATGACTTTCTAAAAAAAAAGATAACCATCATTATTTTCCTAGTTGAATAACCCCGCGGGTTAAGAATGTATAATTGGTTTTGTCTTCAAGAAGGTGGGTGGCTACGCCAGAACCTCAGGGCCCATCAGAACTTTCGCCGTATTGACCAGTCACTCCTTTTAATAAACTTGAATAAAATTAGAGACTCTTTAATTTCGAAATTTCTACCAAAAACGCCATTCTTTTTCAGAGTCTTTTTTATAAATTAAATTAAATAGTTTTAAGTGTTTCATTCCACTATCTCATTGTGTCATCATGAATTCTCACGAATTCGGGTTCCCACGAATGAGAAAAATAAATATTCAAGTAGAAAAGTTCGGAATTTATCTATTTCTTTTGACCAAAAAAAAGTGAAGTGTCCACCATTTTTAGATGTTCGGTCGGGACAACAAATTTTTTTTCGACAAATATTGAAGGATAAAAAAAATATAGGAGGGGGAAGTATAAGTTAGGGGAAGTATAAGGGAGGGGAAGTATAACGTAGGGGAAGTATAAGGGTGGGGAAGTATAACGGAGGGGGAAGTATAATGGAGGGGGAAATATAAGGGAGGAGAAGTATAACGGAGGGGGAAGTTTTTTGTTCTAAGCTTTTTTTTTTGGAAAAATTTTCGAAAAATTATTAGTTTTTTTTTTCAAAAAACTTTCTAAATTTTCTCTTTTAAATTTGCGCTTTTTTATTTTTTCGAAAAATGTTCTAAGTTTTTTTTTTTTTTTCTTTTTCAAGTATCAAGGTAGAAATATTGGGAGTTTTGCCCTCTCGTAAGGCGTGGAAGTATGAAATTTCTCCCTACTTAATTGATAATTAATGTAAAAAAATGATAACTTTTTATAAAACCGAAAATTCGTAAAAAATATAAAGAGTAATTGGTGAAAATTTGGTGAAAATTGGACCAACTGGCAGTAGCGTATTTTTTAAAATTTCAAACAGGCATATCTCCGCCATTTTTTCGAAATTCAAAAATCGCCCTCGTTAGTTTCGTTCTCAGCGACTAAAGATTTAGTGAAAATTGGTTGAAAACTATGGCCGTAAAGTGTTCCGGAAAAAATGCTACGGACGGACGGCCGGCACCACAGACAAAGTTGAGATCGGTAAAGATCAATACTCGATTTTACCCTCCGGGGTCTGGAAGACCCTTCCCCAAAACCCTGACGTCGAGGGTATCACATTAACTTCTTTAAGGATGTTAAAAATTGCTTCTGAATGGAGGTGACTAGGACGAAATGGAATACTAAAAGGTCCATTTCTCGGACTCTTTAGTTGTCATTAAAACTTGTCTTGGACGTGCTTGGACTCGAAAAGAGTTTCTCGATTACCTTTTAAAGAGCCGGGAGTGCATTTCCAACATCGATCTCGGGTAACGTCCTATTTTAAGAGGATTCCCGTGCCGATCTGGGACAAGGTGGGGCCCCGGGAGGAAAGCAAAGAAAGCCGAGGACCAAGTGACTTTTTTTTCCTTCTCCTTCCTTTTTTAGTTACTTTCCAATACTCGGAAATCATAAATTTTGATTTAAAATTCATGCGCTGTTGAGTACTAAACGTCTTTCAGACCATTGTTTTATCTTTGAAGAGCCGTTGGGACTAAACGGTTGAAATTAAAAATTTTTAGGCTGGAAAATTGTTTCTTTTTTTTAGGGAGAAAAGGCAGTTTGAAAATCATATACGTAAATGTTTGATCCTTTTATTTCGATGATCAGTGGAGAAAGACGTTCTAAATCAAACGTTTTGAAAGCCATCTATTTCTCTAGGATCACAAAGTATCTCCGTGAAATTAGAAAGGATTTGATCGATTTTCAATGGGGGAGCCTTCAATTTTCAAAAGTAATCTGCCACATATTCATTTCGGTTGCAAATTGGCTTGAAAAATTCTTTGACCTAGCTTTTTACGGTACTTTCATATGGAAGAAAAAAAATAGTAGTCATTTTTTGCTTATCTTTCGATAACTATTGATCTTAATTTCTTCCTTTCCCCGGGACTAATTATGTTTTGTTTGATTTTCAGTACAAATGAGATGTTACACGTCAAAAAGTTAATAATTTTCATCCTCATTCCCACGGGATTTTCACTTTTTTTAATCCTTTGAAAAGTGTTTCACTTTTAAGATTGTCATCTATAAGAATCCAATTTAAAACGATTTCTTTATCGATTTTACCGAGAAGTACACCTGTTTTTAAAATCGGGCAGGTTCCCCTCACGAATTTTTTTTTTCTCCTTTCCGGAGATGAATATGATCACGTCTCTTAAAGGAACCGGATCGGTCACGAGGAGGCCCCCAGGAACGATGTTTTCACTCCTTGGGTCATATCGCCCGACGTGCCCCTTAAACAGACCCGTCAACAATAAGTTACACCTTTTGAAGGGCCTTTCACCCATACAAGTCGTTTTTTCAGGACTTTTTTCTAGGTTAATCTTAGAGATCGCGTATCAAAAACTAATCATTTAACTCTCTTTTTTTTTCCTTCCCTCAACAATAAAATTGATTCATTTTTTTTAATCTACTCCACTCATAGATCAAGTTTAATGGCACAATCACGGTAAAGATGATTGCATCAATGAACGGTTTTTAAAGGGAAATTTTAATCGTGAATAGACTTATAAAATCGTTTCTTTGCACACCATTAGGTCAAGTCGCTATGCCCCAATGGTAATCAACCATCCCACACTAACAGGTGACCTACGATGAACAAGAACATGAACACGAACAAATCAAGTACATCAACAAACATTTCCGCCACGTCTTGATCGACATCGACGGCGCCAGCAGCGCTCTCCCCTCAAACTCAATCGTCAATCTATCAAACATCATCGGCATCGGCATCATCATCGAACAGTCGACCTCAACGTTTCTGCACCTCTTCGCCGAATTGGTGGAACTCCTCCACGATGCATCGTCCACACGACGGGACATCTTCGACACTCTTAATCATCATTGCGCGATACACCTAGGACCTCCACCCTTCTTTTCTCCGTGGGTGAGAGGGGGTGCGTACATAACATATGAGACATATCATACTCTCAGTCTAATAACACACATTACACACAACACTCCCTTTTTGATGTTCGCCTATGGTGATCAATCATCCAACACTAACAGGTGACCTACGACGAACATGAACACGAACACATCAAGTTCATCAACAAACATTTCCGCCACATCGACATCGACAGCACCAGCAGCGCTTTCCTCTCAAACTCAATCGTCAATCTATCAAACATCACCATCATCGGCATCGGCATCGGCATCATCATCGAACAATCGACCTCAACGTTTCTGCACCTCTTCGCGGAATTGGTGGAACTCCTCCACGATGCATCGTCCACACGACGGGACATCTTCGACACTCATAATCATCATTGCGCGATGCACCTCGGACCTCCACCCTTCTTTGCGCCGTGGGTGAGAGGGGATGCGTACATAACATATGAGACATATCATACTGTCAGTCTAATAACACACATTACGCACAACACTCCCTTTTTGATGTTCCCCTATGGTGATCAACCATCCGACACTAACAGGTGACCCACGACGAACAAGAACATGAACACGAACAAATCAAGTACATCAACAAACATTTCCACCACGTCTTGATCGACATCGACGACGCCAGCAGCGCTCTCCCTCAAACTCAATCGTCAATCTATCAAACATCACCATAATCGGCATCGGCATCATCATCGAACAATCGACCTCAATGTTTCTGCACCTCTTCGCCGAATTGGCGGAACTCCTCCACGATGCATCGTCCACACGACGGGTCTTCGACACTCATAACTCATAAGTCATAAATCATAATCATCATTGCGCGATGCACCTCGGACCTCCACCCTTCTTTTCTCCGTGGGTGAGAGGGGGTGCGTGCATAACATATGACACATAATATAATACTCTCAGTCTAATAACACACATTACACACAACACTCCCTTTTTGATGTTCCCCTATGGTGATCAACCACACTAACAGGTGACCACGAACACATCAAGTTCACTCCAAACATTTCCGCCACATCGACATCGACAGCACCAGCAGCGTTGCTTTCCCCTCAAACTCAATCGTCAGTCTATCAAACATCACCATCATCGAACAATCGACCTTAACCTTCAACACGTCAACGATTCTGCACCTCTTCGCCGAATCGGTGGAACTCCTCCGCGTTACAGTGCGACAGTTCACGATGCATCGTCCACACGACGCGACATCTTCGACACTCATAATCATCATTGCTGCACCCCGGACCTTCACCCTTCTTTTCTCCGCGGGGGAGAGGGGGTGCCTAACATAACATATCATACTCTCAGTCTAATAACACACATTACACACAACACTCCCTTTTTGATCTTTCTTTATTTCCTCTGATCCTTAAACGGACGTATGAGTATGTACTAAAAATGGGTTTGATAATAACAGATTGGTTCCGGTGTATATTAAGAGATAATAACCGGTTTTCGATTGGAACGTGACTGACGACACCGAGGATGTCCAATTGATTCAAAATCCTTTTTGATAAATTTACAGTTACACTTTTTAAAAATCCATCTCAATTTTTAGCCCCAAAAAACACGATTTTTTCACCTTTTAAAAGGTGATTTATGCTTTTTTAACTAGACTCGTGTAATATTATCCGGCCACTAGGCCTATCTCAAAGGTAGCCGAAGGATATTAGTCAAAACGGACCTTCGATTCGTCTGTCACATAAATTACAATTAACCAGAATAAAATAACGGATTTTAAAAGGGATCCCGAGGCTAGATGATAATGAAATCCCAGACTTTCAAATCAAATCGCGTAGGCGACTCATGAATTCTATTCTTTATAAAGTATCTAAATTAAATTTTTAAAATTAATTTTTAATTCTTTAAATCCAGGTTGTGAATAGAAGAAAGTAGTGTGAACGGGATCTTCTGACGCATTTTTTTTTCTCACCATTCTCTTCTCTTAATGATTTTCGAGGAATGTCATAAAAAGAAATGGAAAAGTTCAAAACGAAGATCAAGATGTTTTTCACTTTCATCATGGATTACAAGTTTATAGACCTCCAACCTTATTTTTTATCAGAAATCCATGTTTTGAAGTTCCATCTTTCGGCAACAGGTCGCTCCACATGTGATCTATTGATTGTTTAGACCGAGAAGGCCCTTTTTGGTGGAACTTCATTTGAGATTACGAATTTTTAACTTCCTTAAAGAAGTTATTGTGATACCCTCCACGTCGGGTTTTGGGGAGGGGTCTTCCAGACCCCGGAGGGTAAATTCGAATATGGATCTACACCGATCTCAACTTTGTCTGTGGTTCCGGCCGGCCGTAGCATTTTTTTCCGGAACACTTTACGGCCACAGTTTTCAACCGATTTTCACCAAATTTTCACTCAAATTTCTTTAGCCGGTGAAGAAGAATGTAGCAAGGGCGATTTTTGAATTTCGATAAAATGGCGGAGATATGTCTGTTTGAAATTTTAAAAAATTCGCTGCGGGCGAACCGTTGGTCCGATTTTCACCAAATTTTCACCAATTTCTCCTTATATTTTTAAGAATTTTTGGTGTAAAAAAATTGCCACTTTTTAATTATTAATTTTTTTTTAGTAGGGAGAAATTTCGTACTTCTACCCATTAACAGAGGCACATCCGTAGGCCAAAGAGCTCATTATTTCTACCTTGACACTTAAAAAATTTTCGCAAAAAAGAACTTAGAAAACTTTTCAAAAAAAAAAGCGCAAATTTGAAAAAGAAAACCCGGAAAAATTTTTTTGAGTCGTCGTTGCCAAAAGAAGACCAATGGTCTTCTGCATGATTTCGTAGCAGGCTGTTCGGGAGGCCTAACTGTTCTTTTCAAATTATGTCTCAGATTCAACAAGTATGTAACTTCTTCATTCCAAACCAATTTTCTTCTCAGTGGGGTAATTCAAATTATGTTATTTTGTTACATCTTCTGAAACGCCTTGACATTAAGTTCAATCACGATTTTTTCTTTCTCCCTTCCTCCTTATTCCCTACGTGGGTTCCAGCCTAAACACGCAATCTGACAAGATTCAAGAAGATTTTCGAATTTTTAATTCTTACTTTCCATCCTTTCTTTATAGTGAGAGTAATATAAACAATTTTACGTAAAAAAAATTGAGGCGCTCCGGGTACGAAGGGCGAACTCAACATCGGACAATTTTTTTTTTTTTTTCATTTTCAGATTCTAGACCTTTTGATGAATACACCCATATAATTTTTATATTGAGTTTGCCCTTTTTTCCCCTTTAAAATACGTAAAAACCGATATGCGGCAAAGCTCTAACTGCGATATCCGAGCGGGTACGAAGGGCGAACTCCACATCCTAGTCCACAACCCCCACTCCTTTTCCCATTCCAGGGCATGACTTTTCTGTTGAGTTTGCCCGTAACATAAAGCTTTAAAATGCGAATATCTCGAAACTACGATTTGTTGAGTTCGCCCTTCGTACCAGGAGCGCCTCAATTATCAAATAAAAACACCTATGGCCACACCTCCCTCCTGCTAAAATGTCATCTAAGCACCCTGAACAGTCACACGACTTTTTCCCACAAGAAAGAACCTTGTTTGACTAATTTTAAATTGTAATCAAACGTAGGAGTCGATTTAGTGCACCTTTTTCAAATGAATTATTTATTTTTTCAACAGGTTCTCGAGCTCATGAAAGAAGTAGGCGATGATGAAGATTCTAGCGATATATCAGGTTACCATTCGGATTCAGACAGTGCCATTATGATGTCTGGAAATTCACCTTACGTCACCAAACGTGCTAGACATAATTTTCTTACCAGATCAGGTAAAGCAATTTTAATTTTAATTTTGTTTTTACTAACTGTTTTATTTTAGTTCGATCAAGTAGTAATAGAAGTACAAGGACATGTTTAGGTTTGAGCTCTTCTTCAACAGACAGCCCTCCCGACAAAGGTAATAATTTCTGGGTTATCTAATAACTTTGCTATTCGTAAGAGATGGGTTGATATGAGGCGCTCCAGGTACGAAGGGCGAACTCAACATCGGACAATTTTTTTTTTCATTTTCAGATTCTAGACCTCTTGGTGAATACACCCATATAATTTTTATGTTGAGTTCGCCCTTTTTCCCCTTTAAATACGTAAAACCGATAAGCGGCAAAGCTCTGCGATATCCGAGCGGGTACGAAGGGCGAACTCCACATCCTAGTCCACAACCCTCCACTACTTTTCCCATTCCAGGGCATGACTTTTCTGTTGAGTTCGCCCGTAACATAATACTTTAAAATGCGAATATCTCGAAACTACTCTTTGTTGAGTTCGCCCTTCGTACCCGGAGCGCCTCATATCAGAAGTGGGGTTTTTAAAAATTGATTTTTCACCCTTGACACGTTAATTGGAGTCACTCGCGTGGAAAAGAAACGAGAGGAAGTTGCCCAAATCCCCATCAAAACACGATGTTCCGATTGAAACAATAGAGTTCGAAAGTAAAAGTCAAGTCTAAAAATTGGTCTTTTATCGCCTTCTATGGAAGAATAAAGAATCATTTCTCCTTTTCTTTTCCCGAAAAACCATCAAAACTTAAGTAATTGCCCATTGTTCCGAATTATAAAAAACGAAAGTTTAATTAGAGGTTTCTATGAATTTTAGAATCGACGACAGATTGGGAATGGTCTGGATCAAAAACGAACAGCTGCAGATCTGTCATATCGACGGAAGGTCCCATTAAAAAGCCTTTAGTCAAGCCGTGGTGCTCATCCTGTGAGGACAGAGCTGTCCTACAGGTAACAACGGTACATCCAGTATATCGATCAATTCAAATCATAAATAAAAATTTTAGATAACCGTACCTGATACGACCAATCACCAAACTGAAGTCACCGCTTTACAATCTGAGCTGGAAAGGACAAGGATGGAGTTGGACCAAACGAAAGCCCGGCTTGCAGTCTTAGACGCTCATGCGCAAGCAAAGTAAGAATATTTATAAAAGAAAATTTTTATTTTTGGTTTTTAGAGAATTGAGTGGTCCAAGGCTTGTGCGTTGCTATGGAAATCTTTACTCGCAAGGAAGAGTTGAAGCCTTGAACGCCTTAGACACTTTGCCACCGCTTAAAGACGCTTCGGAGCTCAAGTCAAAAATATTGTTTTCAGTCGTCGTCGTAAGTACATTTCAAATTTTCATTTCATACTTGACATTTTCTTTACAGCTAGCATTCAGAGCCACCAGCAGTCAACTGACAACAAAAAGGGAACAAATGAAACGAATTTTATTGGCTCCAGCACCGCCGACGAATGCTCACAAAGAACTCGAAGAAGCCGTCGCGACCTATCTGCGCAGAACTGTTGATACTTTCGACCTTACACACTGCATAGAAGTAATTTATAACATAACTTTAAATTTAATTTCAAAAAAATTTTAGGAAGTTAGCTCGCAACTTTGGGCCACTCTTTATGACTATCCTTGCCTTAAAAATTGCCCAGGATTGATGCAGTACATCAAAGATTCCGTCCGACTAGCATGGGCTCTCACAAATCAGGTGATTTACGTCAAAAAAAAAATTAGCATTCTTTTCTAAACGTCCAATTTTGATGTTTCAGGGAGCTGGTTACTGCTTAGAATATGAAGAGAGGGTTTTCCGACGTGAAACCCACGTGAGGTTTCATTCCGCCGATCCAGAAAGCAACTCGATCCGGACATACCTTTGGCCCGCACTTCTCGAATCGCCTTCCGGCCCTTGTGTCTATAAAGCTGTCGTTCTTACATAAAACCCAAAAACCCCCCAAAAAAATTTATTCACAGCCTTCATAACCGTCTATTTATAACACGTAGTGGGTTTTCTTCTATCTTTCTTATACTAACTTATATATTACATATGCATTTTATTCATTTTACTAACTTTTTTATTTAAAAAAGACAATCATCTTATTCTATTTTCTTTTTATCATATCTTTCACCTTTATTTGTGAATTTAAAAATCATTGAGTGCATTTGGCCTAATATGATTGATCCTGAAGACTATTCAGTTGAAATGTTCCTCCGTGGATAAGTGAACAAGATCTCTAACTTTAGAGATCGCGTGTTCCAATTTAAAAAATAGGAAATCTTTTGGCTCAATCGTATTCGGCCGAATGCTATTTCAGAATTTTAAAAATGGCATAATCTTGTAGAAAAAAGCTTAAAGGTAATTTCGTTAATTCTTTTTTGAAAAAATTACTTCTTGCGGCCTCCGTGGGTCATTTATCAAGGTCTCTGACCGAGGAGGTAGTGGACTGTCTAGAAATCAGGGTTTCTTTAGCAATTCAGTTGCCCTTACTTGCCCCTCCACCGAAAAAAAAATTTTTTTTTGTAAATATTCTCAGAAAATTTCATATTTTCATATTTTATGCTATTATCATTTCAAAAATTAACGTTCAAAAAGGTACGCATGGTACTTCAAATATTTCTTAATATCTGAAGGTGAAGGAGTTTCCTTTGTCTTTTTATATGGTTGTCTTTTTTATTCATATTTAAATAAAATTGTAGGTACGTAAGTAAAATAATTTAAAAGAATAAAATGTTTTTTTTGTTTTATAATTATAATTTTTATAAATAGTAATAATAAATATTTTTTAGGAACCACTATGGGAGACGTTACAGGTGCCATAATTTCTACGCATAATTTTTGAAGACGTCGCAATTTAGGATTTTTATAGATCAGTATTAGATTTTTTATCCTGTAAATTATTGTATAAATAATTCACGTTTAATTTTTTATTAAAAATTTAAAACTGTGAACTAAAATGTACAAAAAAAATTTTAAAATACTCTTTTTTTAGCCTATTTCTTTATATTAGGTAATTGAGTATTAATTTTTATATAATAAAATATTATTTTAACTTTTTTTACTTTTAATTTATATAATTTTCATACTCAGATGAGTTTTGTTAATTTTTTATCCATTTTTATTATTTTACTCACCTTTAAATAAAATTTTGTAAATAAAATATTTTGAACTGATTTTATTTTCAATATTTTTTTTCATATGTTAATTCGCTAAATATTTTAACAAAATTCTTTTATTGTGCCATAAATTCGGATGAAATTTGGGACGTTATTTTTAGGCCACTTTTTTCACTTGTGGGTAAAAACCTTTTAGATAAAACGTCCAAATTATATGGCCGTAGTCAGGATCGTCGGGGGTCACCGTGAATTTGGAAGCGACTGGATATTTTTGAAGATTCAGATCGACTTTTCCCTCGAGAAAAATAACGTTTAGGTCAATCCTCTGAAGAAACGAATGTAAAATTTGAATAATGAAAAACGAAAATACTTTTCCAGCTTCTAGTTGAAATGTTAACGGGCTTATTTCAAACTTAGAAGGACTCGAGCATGAAAAACTGATAGTTCTCGGAAAAGGATTCTTAAACGTTATATTTCTTTGTTCCGACATTTTGAAATCGAATGGACCTTGCGGACGAGGAGGTAAACAGTTTACCACCAATGGATACCTAAAATAAAAAGATAAAAATACTTAAATTTGTGTCAGTTTTACCAATATCTTCCAGCATCGTGAGAAATGAGCTCAATTTGCGAACTAAATTTTCCAACGTCGACTGGCTCAAAATACAATTTAACTGAACATTTTTTAACTTCTTTTGGGATTCTGATATAATCTTCATTGCACTAATGACCACAATTTTAATATTAGGTGTACAAAATGAAACTCAGCCACAGGGTAATTTAGTAGTTCATTTTTTCAAAATTTTGAACATTTTAGGCGTTAAAGTCCATCAAAAGTTGACCTTCTCCGTGTAAGAAGGTTATTGAAGTATAACCATTAAGAAGGTTAATTTTTAAAGGCTTGTAAATCGTAAACCGTTACAGATATTGAAAAAATGCACTAAAAAAATCTGTTGGAAATTTAATTCTCTTTAATTTTTATTCTATTCATTTTTTCTCTAGGACGCACTGTTTTCAAGATAAATTTATTTTTAAAAAAAATTATTTTCCGAAAATGGTGCATCCTAGAAAAAAATAATTAAGTGCAAAATAGAGAATTAAATTTCCTACAATTTTTATTTATTAGGTGTACAAAATGAAACTCAGCCACAGGGTAAATTTGAATTTTGTAGATTTTAGCCGAGTTTCATTTTGTACACCTAATAGTTTCCAAAATATTCTTTATAACTTACATAAACGCTAAATTTGCATGATACAAAGTCGATGACATTTGGCTTGAGCTCGAAAGGTATCGACTCCCCGATGGCACCTGTCAAATAAACAGTGGGCTCCGGCGGAGGTCCAGTCGCTGTCAAAAGCACATTGTATGGAAATTTTCCCAATTCGACTGTCACAAATTCGATTTTGAATAAATCTCCTTTCATGCAGAACAAAGGGTTGAATTCTAAATACATAATACCCTAAAAACGAAATAAATTTACGGATTTGGGGAGAAAAACGTACATCGCTTTTTGCTGCTAAAAATATCGATTTGGCAGTCAAGCATTTGACGGGTGAACTTAAAACTACAGCGACTTCTTTTTTCAATGGATTGGTGAACGGAATTTCGCGTACGATCGGCTTCCTAACTTCTGTCTCCATTTCCAACACTTTGGCTTTCTCGTATCCTTTGACAGTTAGGATTATTTTAAAGAAAATATATTCTCTGGTGGCTTCATTCCGAAAAGTGACTTTCCATCTGCTCATTCCTTCTTTGTAAATGAAAAATTTGATTTCGTAATCTCGAGTCCCTCCGGAAGGCAAATCGATATGCGATAAACCGTCTACTTTATAAGCTGTTGTTAGAATATCTTTGTGACTTTTTCGAATGGAAACTTTCATCCTGGAAAGACGTAAGTTTGTTGGTAACTAGAAGAGTTTACTTTTGAGGTTCCTGAAGCCAATTCTTGACTTTTAAGACACCGATGAAAGACTGCTTCGCACGGCAGTTCCATTCGAGGACGGCTTCACATAAAGGACGTTCTGCAGTACCGACCAAATTGTACAGAATGACATTCCCGTCCGGAAACGAGATGAATAACGTTCCCTGAAATATACATCAGAAAAGAAACTCAGCTAGCCAAAATTTTGCTATCTAACTGTATGCCTCTCTCCTGAATGTGTCATCGTCAGCGGCTGATACGTAACATTGATGCGGCATTCGCTTTCCGGATGAACGCTCAATGTATCAACAGTGTGGAAGTATTGCCCAGATAATAGCGGTTGAAGGACCAATTTATCATACGATGAACTGAAAAAACGCAATTTCATTGGTTCAGCAGAAGAAAGCTATTACTTGAAGCAAACACTTGTAGATTTCATTTCTTTTCTTCGAACGTGTGTTTTAAAATGAAGAGTTTGTTTGGGAGGAGGAAGTTCAATGCTTGTGCCAGAAAGCATTAATTTCAACCATCCATCATTTGCGAAATGACACGTCACCTTCGAAAAAGTTTCAATAAACCATGAAGACCTAACCTTTTGTAGCTAACCTCTTTTCGACACGTTTTCATCAATTTCATTGGATGAAAGGCAACTTCAAAGACCAAAGTGGTACCCGGGCTGGAATATCCTTCTGCTGGGCTGATTGAAAAGAACTCTCCGGCCGTTGTGAAGTCCCAGACAAAACTTGAAGAATTTATTGTTTTTGGGGAAAATTTAAAAATACCTGGTCCCCAAATCCCCTTTGTTGACAAGAGCGACTTTTTTAACGATGCTGCATCCGATGGTGACCAATCCGAAAGGAAGCTGTTCGCGGTCTAAACTTATATCCCAGCCAACACCGACGCCTTTCATTATAAATATATCCTTTTTAAAATCCTGACAATAAATTTTGACCTAAAAAAACAATTATTTTGTTCTTAAGTTAAAGGCATACTTTTTCAAAGTAGGTCAGTCCGCGGGTTTTGGGACAAAACTGTACGGTGACTGTAGTTTTTTCTTTGGGTCGGAGTGTCGTTGCCATTCTGGCGGTCGTTTTCGCACGAACGTGAAGAACATCAGAGGGTGGGCCGACGACTGAAAATGTTATCGGTGATATGCCCAGATTAATGATTTCGACTTCTCGTTCGACCAGACGTCCTACTTCTATTCCGCCAAAATCAATCAGCCTATCTTTCGTATTGACCACGGACACCTAAACAATAAGTAACTTCACGAAATAAAACAAAATTACCTCAACAGTCGTCCCGGATCCTTTTAACTCAATTTTTTCTTTGTATGCACCGTTTATTAACAAACATTCAGTCGATTTGTACGGTTTTACTTCAAAAGGAGTGAACCTCACTGGAACAATTTCCGAACCTCTTCCGGGCACTTTGATTGACTTAATCGCGACGTCGAAAGCAGCTTCTTCATTTGGATTCATCATTTTTTCGACACTAAAAAAATTTAAAGCCTTTCCGTCTAATTTTCAACTCACGTAAGGCTTTCTTCGTCCAAATTCCTGATGATGAGATCAACTTTATCAAATGGATAAGTGAATGATTCTTGAGCAATGCAAGGGCCGAAGTCATATGAGTTGAAACTCAGCTCGTAGCTTGGTTTTGCAGAAGAGCCCGAAATATGTATTCGGTATTCAGGACCTTTTGTAATCTAAAAATGTCATTGAGAATTCTTTGTCTCTAGGATGGCTAGAAGGGAGCCATCTTCCCAGGGATTCGCAGAGAAAACGTAACTTATGTAAACAGCGGAAGAATCGCCAACAAAAAAGCGCCATCTATCGATAAAACTAAGGTAATGTGGCGGGAAGATAGCGCCACCCGACTGGAACTACTGAAAGGGAACGCCCTAAAAAGGGAAGTAGGGAGAGGACCCCCCCCCCCCACCCCCCCCCCCGGAGGGTATATAAAGCCGAGAAGCGCCGCAAAAGATTCAGTCTGTCCTATAAAGTTAAGTGAGTAACAAGGTTTTGTGAAGTGTTGTGAGAGATCGGCAAAGGTGATTATTCGACGACTAAGCCCGCGGGAAGTCTAGATAATTGGCTGTTTGTGACGATTCATCTCCGGGAATAGAGAGTGGACAGCAGAATCGGCAAAAGACGATTCCTTCAGTCGGCAAAAGTCGATTCCTTCTGTCGTCAAAAGACGATACTTCCCAATCGTCAAAAGACGATTCCTTTAATCGTCAAAAGACGACTACTTCAGTCGGCAAAAGACGATACTTCCCAATCGTCAAAAGACGATTCCTTCAGTCGGCAAAAGACGATTCCTTCAGTCGTCAAAAGACGATACTTCCCAATCGTCAAAAGACGGCTACTTCAATCGGCAAAAGACGACTACTTCAATCGGCAAAAGACGATTAGAGATCCATCGGCAAAGGACGATCCAACGAGTCGGCTTCATCAACTTTCACCATCCAACAAGGAACCTGAGAACTTACACCTAGAACTTCTCACCGACATCACACGAAATCCAAGGTACCCAAATAAACTTGTAAATTGAAAGAACCAAAATAAATGTTAAACTTTATTATCTTTCATTTCGCCACCCTCTAACCTGAACAAACCAAAGGTAGAACTCTCAAAAGAGAGTAAGAAATAAAAGAAAAAGTAAACGAACGTTTACACTTACTATCAAACCGATGGGTAGTTTGGAAAATTGAGTTTTTGCTTTGACTGTGAGCGTAATGACGCTTGTGATTCTCGACCCTTGAACTAGCAATCCCGTAGGTTTATCGCAGCTTAGGTGAATATTGCCGTTTTCATGAGGAAGCTTCCAAGTAAAATACCAAGGAAGGATCCCTTGATTTTCAAGCTTGAAGTACAAATGATACGGAATCATGTGAGTCAACTAAAAACAAAATCTTGCTTGAGTTTTAAACAAAGCATTTTACTTGTCCGATGTCAATATTGTTGACTGCGGAATGGTTCAGACGATTTTGCTTCCCTTGATGAACGTGGGCCACGAAGCAAACAGTTTTAAAACATAAAGTCCTCACTTTGAGTTCAAGAAAGGAGTGCATTCTTGAAATTTTGCATTTTGCAACGAACCAAATTTCACGAACGAATTTCGGTGTAAAGCATAAATTGACGATGACTTCTCCTCGAGGCTCTATTGTCCCAGAAGCCGGGCTTATATGAAGAGACTGAAGTCCATCAGATGTAAAAAGGGATTCGTCGTTAAAATTAAAACTTATTTCTTCATCTTCGTTATTTTTTAAAACGACTTCCCCGCTTGTCGTACATCCCAACAATGTAGGTTTCAGTTCAATTTTGTTCGGCTCAAATTTAACATCAGGATCGTCCATTTTAACCACAAATAAAATATGTTGACTCAAAACAATTCAGGAATTATCAACTTCCATAAAGATTCATACAAAATGGGTTTAAAAGATTTAAAAATGAATTCCATTTCATAACTTGATCCTGGATGGATGGATCCGAAAGGTTTGGTGCAGACGAAGAATTCTCCTTTTCTTATTTCTTCTGTTTTTCCGTTGGCGATCACGCATCCGCCTTCATCTTCCCAACGGAAGCAGTAACCGACTTTCGTTGGATTCAAAACGTTAAATCTTTTGCAAAATGTATTCCCTGTTCCGACAACTTGAATTTCGATGACTGGAATGTCTTCATCGTAAGGGCGGTCGTTGGAACTAAAATATGGATTTTTTCTTGATAAATAATCAGATTGTTCGGCTTCGATGTGGCAGTAAGACATCTGCGACATTCCTCTTAAAAACACGATTTGTTCTTCCGGAGACCCTTTGATTCTGCAAAAAAAAAAAAAAGTTCTGTTTTAAAGAGCTTCCAACGAAAACTTCCTTAAAGAGAAGTTACAATATAGGAGGGGGAAGTATAATGGAGGGGACGTACAACGGAGGTGGAAGTATATGAATGGGGGAGTATAACGGAGGGGGAAGTATAAGGGAATGAAAGTATAACGGAGGGGATGTATATGGGAGGGAAAGTATAAAGGAGGGGGAAGTATAAGAGAGAAAAAGTATAACAGAGGGGGAAGTTTTTTTTTTAATGTTCCGAGTTTTTTTTTGTGAAAAATTTCCGGGTTTTCTTTTTTAAATTAGCGCTTTTTTTCTATAAAATTTTGTTAAGTTCTTTTTTTTTTGTTTTTCGAAAATTGTGTCTAGGTAGAAATAATGGGCTCTTTGGCCTACGGAATTTCTCCCTACTATAAAAACAATAATTAAAAAGTGGCAATTTTTTTACACCAAAAATTCGTAAAAAATTTAAGGAGTAATAGGTGAAAATTTGGAGAAAATCGGAGCAACGGTTCGGTCGCAGCGAATTTTTTAAAATTTTAAACAGACATATCTCCGCCATTTTTTCGAAATTCAAAAATCGCCCTCGCTACATTCTTGTTCAGAAAAAGAAATTTGTGTGAAAATTTTGTGAAAATCGGTTGAAAACTGTGGCCGTAAAATGTTCCTGAAAAATGCTTCGGACGGCCGGACGGAACCACAGACAAAGTTGAGATCGGTAAAGATCAATATTCGATTTGACCCTCCGGGGTCTGGAAGACCCTTCCCCAAAAACCCGACGTGGAGGGTATCACAATAACTTTTTTAAGGAAGTTAATAAAAGTTGGAAATCTGAAAATTGATGGCTTACTCTAAGCTCAATTTGGCTAAAAAGTTATCGATGCAGGTTGGAGAAAAGGTGACTTCACAATAAACTTCTTCGTCTCCATCAATATAGCCTTCACTAGGGAATATCGTAAACGCATTCGTCATTTTAGCTATTTCTTGAGTCGACAACCATTTGCCTACACTTCCATCATCTTCATCCGGATTGAAAAAAAGATCTAAAAATTTCTTAAGCATCAAACATGGTAAAAAATCCCCAGACCTTTACGATTTGAGATTTTCTTCGGTCTTAAGATCCTTTGCCTCATCTTTTTTCGTGAAAAATGTCGAACAAGAGTCGCTCTTTTCAAAGAACCGAAATAATGCCTAAGAGACTTCAGGGATTTTCTTTTTTCTTTCACTTTGTTCTCTACATGTTTTATTTCTTCTTCGACTTCTTCTTCCTCCTCTTCTTCTTTGTCTTCTTCCATAACGTGTTCGTCTTCTTCTATCCCTTCCTCTTCTTCCTCCTCCTCTAAATATTCGTCTCGTTTTTTCAATATTTCGATGAGTTCTCGACGTTTCAAAAGAGAAACTGGAGGATAATAGTTCGTCCCGAGAGTTCCGATCGATATAGACGGAAATCCCTGCCCAAAAATTTAATTATTTCATTGTAACCTTCCAGTTCGGGTGGAAAGAGTGGGGAGGTGCCTAGGAAAGAGCCTCTACCGGAGGTTGTGCAAACTATTTTCATCTCGGATCCCCCTTAAGGAATAATAATTAACCTTTATAGAACGCCAAGGAGCAGGAGGAGTCACTTTTTTATAATCAATAGTCCAACTAAACTCTGCAGGTCGATCCTTCATATTTTTCATAACTATTTTTTCCTTTCTTTGCTAAAATCACCAATAAAAAATTAATTTTAAAATCACAATTACTTGAAAAAGATATGATACGTCAAACAATATTTGTTTTGGGTAAACCTCGATTTCTGGAAGATCTGAAGATCCTGTTATAAATAAAGGAATTGAAAAATAAGTTTTTCCGTTTGGGTCGTCCAGTTCTTTATAGGGAGGCTGAGGTTCGGTTAATACACTCCCAGTCAAATATTCTTCAAGTTGTTCATTAGATAAAGGCCCTTGCTGTAAAAGTTTCACAAGCCCTTTCTCTTTACTCCAATCCAATGGTGGATTTTCCATTTCGATTTTAATCAAATCACAAGTTATCACATTCTAAAAATTAATTATATTTAATTATTATTGAACTATTGCATCATTGATCATCTGACTAGCACCTAAAAAACTTTAAAAAATTACTTCTAAATTAAGCGCATCTTGAGGGATGAAAAGTGCAAAAATTTGCTTTTGAGAGTTAGCCAAGACGAAACCGCTGCTCGGTATCATTTTGACGGAATCAGGAAGAGAATTCCATTCAAAAAGATGAAGAATATTTGACAAATTTGATAAATAAAAAGAAACAATTTTCACGTCGCTTATAACGCAGTTTCCAAATCTACGTTGTAAATGTGACTCGTTTCAGACCAATCAAGAACTATAGGAGGAACTCCTGAAATCACAGCTGATAAGAAGGAAAGTAATGGTTTGATGAGCTTCCAACGAAAACTTCCTTAAAGAGAAGTAACAATATAGGAGGGGGAAGTATAATAGAGGGGGAAGTATAACGGGGGGAGTATAAGGGGACGAAAGTATAACGATGGGAGGGAAAGTATAAAGGAGGGAAAGAATAAGGGAGGCAGAAGTTTTTTTTTACGAAAAATTTTCCGGGTTTTCCTTTTTTTTTTTTGCCCTTTTTAATTTTTTTTTTAATTTTCTAAGATTTTTTTTGTCAAAAAATGTTCCGGGTTTTTCTTTTTTTGCGCTTTTTTTTTTTTTTTTTTCGAAATTTTTTTAAGTGTCAAGGTAGAAATAATGGGCTCTTTGCCCTAGGGATGTGCCTCTCGTAATGAGTAGAAGTACGAAATTTCTCCCTACTAAAAAAATTTATAATTAAAAAGTGGCAATTTTTTTACACCAAAAATTCTTGAAAAATATAAGGAGTAATTGGTGAAAATCGGATTAACGGTTCGGCGGAAGCTAATTTTTTAAAATTTCAAACAGACATATCTCCGCCATTTTTTCGAAATTCAAAAATCGCCCTTCACCGGCTAAAGAAATTTGGGTGAAAATCGGATGAAAACTGTGGCCGTAAAGTGTTCCGGAAAAAAATGCTACGGCCGGCCGGCACCACAGACAAAGTTGAGATCGGTGTAGATCCATATTCGAATTTACCCTCCGGGTCTGGAAGACCCTTCCCCAAAACCCGACGTGGAGGGTATCACAATAACTTCTTTAAGGAAGTTTTAAAAAAATTAAAAAGTACCTAAGCCAGGTGGCTTCAACACATAATCAAGCCCAGTAATATTTATATCGTAATTAAACCCAAGTCCTTTTATAATAACTCCTTGAGTCTCATACGGATTGTTGACCGTATGCAGCAAAAATTTCATTTCCGATTTAACCGTCTCCTCCGGAGTAAAAGAGGCTACTAAATCGAAATCTTGATTCGGACGAATTACAACTTTTGTCTTTTTTATAACATCTAAAACGGATATTGGAAATGATGAAACTTAAATATAAAACCATGGACAAGTTTGGCGAGGTCTTCCTTCAAAAATCCGTTTTCCGAAGGTACCAACGAAATTCTTTCATCATCGGAAAGAACGTCGATTAATACCTGAAAAAGCTTTAAGTCTATCACTAACCAATGTTTATTTACTGTAGCTATGACTGGACCTATGTTGCGCAGCGTTATTTTTTCGACGTGTTCAATTCCGATGGCGCGATTTCCAAAATTTAAAACAGTATTGACGACTTCATCTTCGACTTCTGTCGTCTGTGGGTCGATTATTTTCACAATCGGCAAAACAGCTCTTCCTTCCACTTTAAATTCAACCACAGGACTTTTCCTATTTTGATATTTCGTCCTCAGTTTCAATTTCGCTTTTTGTTTCTACGAGAAATTTAAAAATTTCAATTTTAATGTATTTACGTCCAGACAATCCGGCTTAAATTTTAAAAGGACGACTTTTGTGCTGTACGAAGGGATGTAGGATGTGAATTTTTTTTGGTTTTCAGAAAGTAAAAAGCATTTTCTCTTGGTCTTTTTATCGATTTTCGTGACTACGCACGAAGGGATGGCACTTTCGTTGTTCAGAAACAACGAAGTCGTTTTCGTCTCTCCAAGTATGACGTTATAGAAAGTTATAGTTTCGGTATTTTCGTTGAAAACTGTCACTGGTTCTCCCTTAAAAATTTTTTGAGATGCCATTTTGTATTTTATATTCTTACTGAGCTCAGATCGACGTCGTCGTCATTTTGGACGATTTCAACTCCTTGTAAAAGTTTTCTGACATTGTAGTCGATTTTAGGGATGCATCCTGTCACCACAAACTTTATGGGAATTCCGTTTCTGTACTCAGGACTTGATTCGCTTATCAAAAGAAAGTAATCCTAAAAATATTTTCGATTTTTCTTCAAGATGATTTTTTAAAAAAATTTTACTTCAGAATACATCCTTTCCCTTTGAGGTGAACAAGTGACGATTATTTCGACGGTGTGTCCTGGAAGAAGGAGTCCAGTCGCTCTTGAAGCGTGAAAAGTTGGAATCTCGCGCTCCCTAAAATTTAAATCAGTTTTTAACTTAGCGGTTTTTATCTTACACTTTTTTTATGACTGCGGTAGACATTCTGCGTTTGTACTTTCGTTTCTTCTTTCCTTCCCTCATTTTACTTTCTGAAGATTCGTTCTGTGTGGTCGAAATAGTTTCGCCTTTTTGAGAAGCTTTGAATTGAACAGAAGCTTTATTTGTCTTGTGGGTTCGAGCGCTTGAGTACGATTTTCGCTTTTTGTTATTCATTTTTTTCAAACTCTTTCGTGTTCTGTTCGAATTTTCGCTTGTTCTTTTGGGAGGAAGCGAAGTGCTTGCTGATGAAAGGTTATCGATTTTGCATACGTCAAGACCTATGAGTAAAAAATCAAAAAAACTTATAAAATCCAGAGGATTTTGTCACTTTTTTAGGAGTTTGGGCCGGAGCTTCTTCCGTCCCGATTAGCTGCTGTTTGGGAACAAGATTGTAACTAAATTCATACGGCCCTGTGTTTTCAATCACGATTGGTAAATTCATAACTGCATGAACTTCCATAACTCCAAAATTCAACTCTTTTGAAGGCTGAATTGTAAACCTAAAAAGAGACATTTTTATTGTGGTCTTTATTGCTAATACGTACAAGGAATAGACGACTTTGATAGATACTGGGATGGGAATGGTGGCGATGTTGTCTCGAACGTTCGTCTTTTTATGGATGACAATAAGTAAGCTGAACATGTGCTCTTTATTTAATTCTAGCGCCGTCGGACAACAGGCTGTAATCTTTAAAAAAAGTAAATATGAAATGTGGGCCATGATTCCTGTATCCGCCCGAGTAGCCGCCAAAATGACTGGAAATCTTTCAGGACAGTGCCTGCACCTCCGTAGGTTGTTACTCTCCGATTGCTTAAGTCTAAGCTATGGGGTCGCCCCTACGCATCAAAACCCCCTTGCTAGGGTCAGTGATTAAGGACTCATACCAGAGATGGGCAAAATCTTAATCATGAATATGATTAAGATTTTAAATCATAGGAATATTTTTCTGTGATTAAGAATAAGATTAAAATCACACTCGCGAGTATGATGTTAAGAATAGAATCCTAATCACAGAGATGATTAAGAATCAACTCTTAATCACAGGAAATCTGCGATTAATCCCAGAAATCTGTGATTTTTCACTGGAACGTTGTGATTAATTACAGGAATTTGTGATTAATCATAGGAAAATAATGATTAATCATTGGAATCTGTGATTAATCATAGGAAAATAATGATTAATCATTGGAATCTGTGATTAATTATAGAAAAATAATGATTAATCATTGGAATCTGTGATTAATTATAGAAAAATAATGATTAATCATTGGAATCTGTGATTAATCATAGGAAAATAATGATTAATCATTGGAATCTGTGATTAATCATAGGAAAATAATGATTAATCATTGGAATCTGTGATTAATCATAGGAAAATAATGATTAATCATTGGAATCTGGGATTAATTAAGGGAAAAGCTTGATCAATCATTAATAAATTGTGAAATCACAGGAATGTGAATATTGTCACCTCTGATCACAATTTACTCTCAAAAACTAAAAACTCAAAATCTATCAATCTCTAAAACTCCAAAATTTTAATCATTATACAAATGAAAGGAGTTTTAGAGATTGATAGATTAGAAATGATTAATCATTATTTTCCTATGATTAATCACAGATTTCTGAAATTAATCATAACGTTCCGGTGATTAATCACAGCTTTCTGGGATTAATCACAGATTTCCTTTGATTAAAACTTGATTCTTAATCATTTCTGTGATTAGGACTTTATTCTTAATCATACTCGTGAGTGTGATTTTAATCATACTTTTACTACGTGAATGCGAATTTAATCTTATTCTTAATCACAGAAAAATATTCCTATGATTTAAAATCTTAATCATAAATATATCATTGCCCATCTTTGACTCAAACTACTAAGGATGGTGGGTTTTCAGTGGTCTACGTAGGACCAGTTGGCTACCAACAAGGAGGACACCCCCAAAATTTATAACGCTACAACTAGTTAGTTACCTCAACTTTTGCTCTCGATCCCCCTTTCAATTTGACATGATTTTCTTCAATCGTAAAAATTTTCTCAGGGTCGAAAATCTGCTTGTCTTTGACGTAATAATTTATTCTGAAAATACATTTTTTTTTCTCAAAAAATTCAGTGACCAAAAATGTGATAGAGATGTTTTCTTTTACAACTAACCGTAAAGAAATTTCAGATTTTCCTTGGTTGTAAATGTAAAAAAATCTTGTGAGTGGCGTGCTCACTTTAACCGTCCCAAAGTTAAGATGATTCAAGGAATGATCTTCAATGCCGTCTTTTATCCTCCTAAAATTTTCTAAATGAGGCGCTCCGGGTACGAAGGGCGAACTCAACAAAACGTAGTTTCGAGATATTCGCATTTTAAAGTTTTATGTTACGGGCGAACTCAACAGAAAAGTCATGCCCTGGAATGGGAAAAGTAGTGGGGGTTGTGGACTAGGATGTGGAGTTCGCCCTTCGTACCCGCTCGGATATCGCAGTTATAGCTTTGCCGCATATCGGTTTTTACGTATTTTAAAGGGGAAAAAAGGGCATACTCAATATAAAAATTATATGGGTGTATTCATCAAAAGGTCTAGAATCTGAAAATGAAAAAAAAAAAATTTGTCCGATGTTGAGTTCGCCCTTCGTACCCGGAGCGCTTCAAATAAACTATCAATTTCTATCAATACACACGTGTAACTAATATCAATAATGATGTCTTCTATAGTTAACTCGAACGGGATGACTTCTTCAGCAACCATTTCACCCAATCCGGATTCGTGATATAACTAAAAAAGACATTTTTTAAAAAACTGTGCTTTTTTCAATTCAACGAGTTTTCCAGAGAGTACACGTTCTGTCTTTTACCTCAAAATGAAGGTCTTCTCGAATAACTTTTGGTTTATCACCATAAACAGTAATAGTGATATCGTCACTTCCGTTATTTCCGATCAATCCAGACTTTTTCGAAATCATAATCCCTTTGAGCCTTAAATTCTGGGCGTTTTTCAAAACCCAAAAAAGTGCGACTCCGCAGTCGTTTTTCATCCGCAAAGATTCCGAAGATGTCCTGTATATGTATTCGTGCCTTTTTAACAGCTGAGGTGGTATAAATTGCAGCACGGGTTTACAGGCGTTGGTCCATAGCTGAATAATTCCAGGTTCTGGGTTGTCTTTTATCGAAAAAACTAAATCTTGAACTAATATTCCAGGCTTCTGAGGATGCGCACGGACTGTCAAATAAGCGAAAGAATTCGCCTAAAAATTTTTAAATTATAAATTATTTTTCCACTTTTATCAACCTTTATTTCCAAAACTGGAGGGTCGAACGAATAGTTTTCTTCCGGCATTCTGTAGAAGCTAAAAACGATTTGTTCGATGTCGACGAATGAAGTGTTGACAAATTTGAAAGTCGCTTCTACTTGGAAAAGTCTTCCAGAAAAATTAGTTATTTTTAAATTGGTTGCTACCTTTTGTTTTTTTGATTTTTTGCGATTAAAACGTTTCCGAAATCGAAATGCATTTTATCCAGTAAGTAGGCGGGGCTGATCATTCTTTTCGGCTTCTCTTCGAAAACCTGAAGAAAAAGGGTATCATTTAATGGATGAATGAGCAGAGATTTTCGAGATCTCTAGTTTAAAGAATTTATAGCAGTCATTGGCTTCTTGATCATCAGAAGCATTCCAGCAGGTCAAAGCCTATTCTTTTGCCTGGATACGAATTCTAACCTCTTTAAACAAAACGAAAGGATTTGTGTCAATGGTCGGAATATCCGCGTTGCCCAAAAGTTTAATCAAATGTTCAGCGTGAGTCCATCCGGCGACTTTCATCGAAATCGTCTTTTTATAACTGTTGAAGCCTCTAGGAGTGAAAATAACCGGCCAAATCGCCTCATCACCTGGTTGGAGCGTTATTCTCGGCCCTGGTATATTAAAAGGATAACTTTCATCTGAAAAACAAAATTTAATCAAGAAAAATCACAAAATAACAATAAAAACTCATAAAAATCAATTGATTGAGCTCCCAGAATGCGGTGCTTGGGTAAAAAATCAGTGATTACCTGCAGGTTTTTCAATTGTGACTCCAACTATAGCAAAAGGATCGGATTCAAGTGAAGAGTCTATCGATTTTCCCAATTCTGGAGAATGAAATCTCTAAAATTTTCTATAAATTTGAAGTCGAAAAATGTATTTCAAGTACCGGGTTGCTTCTTCTGTCTTTTGAAAGCGAACGTGTGGCCGAATCAGGTGCAGTATGAGGTTTCGATCGGTCGAAAGACTAAAAAAAATCGTAATTAAAAAAGGATGGAGGATATCTTTTAGATGCAACACTGGTTATCGTTAAGAACAGTTTCTAAAAGGACGTTTTGTGGAGGAGGAGCTCTATTTTTTGTGGATACCCAGTGTCGCTTTTAATACGGCGAAATTAAATTTTACTAATGATTTGCTTTGTTCTTTTTTTGTTTCAGAGGTTTTTAAGGGCTTCTTTATCGATATAACTGATTCGGATTCTGCGGCCAACTTGAGTAAAGAAGCCGATTCGAATTTAGCTCGAGAAGACTCCACAGCGATTTCGTCTTCGACGAACTCCATATCCGACTGATTCGCCACGTCGACTTTTTCCGACAAACTCTTTTCATCCACAGGAGGCACAAGCCAGTAATATAATGAAGGCTTTGGAGGAAACAAATCGTACATTGTTCCACTCGGTGATCCTAAAATGAATTAGTAACTTCAAAATTATTCAAATCAGATTACTTTTCACAATTTCAAACTCTTCTAGGCTCGCCAGTCCCAAAATGAGATGCTCCATGGCACTAGTTGAATACAAATATAATAGGGTATTCCCGGCATCGTTTTCCCCTAAATTGATTTATATAAGAATAAAATTTTAAGAAAGCCTTACATTATCGCTATTGACGTTAAGTTGTTTCCCAGATTTGCTTTTTGTTAAATTTACTTCCGAACTCGTTTCTTCATCCATCAATCGTTCTTCTTCTGCCAATTTCTCTTTCTCTCTGTTGTCAGTCTTAAAATGGAGACATTAGAATTTTAAAACTAAAATGTGCCGTTATGTCAAATTTGGAAATAAACGCCTGCAGTGGAACTTATTTATGGGGCTACTGCCCAGCCCTCGCCAAGGGGTAAAATAAGGGTTTGAAAGAATAATGTGATACTTTTTGAGGGTCCAGATAGGCGAAAAAATCTCTCAATTCTTTTTCATCTTTTTCATATTTCAAGTAAAGTTCCTGTAGCTCCATATCCTTAATTTGTCTTCTGATTTGATCCAAGACATCTGGAGGAAAGTTATAAGTATACGGTCAAAAATAAGAAGTTAACCTGGATCAACGTCGATATGTTTTTTTCCTTTGCCCGATCGTTTTCCTCTGAGGGAAGAAGAACGTCTGGAACCTCGCCTCGCCGACCCCCGTCTTGCTGAACTTCGTCTAGCAGAACCTCGCTCGGCAGAACCTCGTCTAGCAGATCCTCTTCTTGCTGAACCTCTTCTGGAAGACGTCCTCCTTTCTGAGCCTCTTCTAGTCGATCCTCTTTTAGCGGACTTCCGCCTCATCGACCCCCTCTTCACCGACCCTCTCGTCTTCTCCTTCTTTTTATCACCTTTCCCACCCGGTATCTGTTTCACAGTTTCTTTTTCAACACCCACCTTTTTCTCAACTTTTGCCGCTCTTTCGATCAACAAATCCAAATAGCTTTCCTGATCCGGAGTCCGGATATCGTTCATAAACTCTTTACCATTCATCTTCTCAATAAAATCGATCATGTCTTTCTTCTTTTGAAATAACATCGCTTCTAAAAATCAAATAAAAAAAGCATCAACCTCAGTGGGATTTACCTTCTTTGACTCTAAGAACCGTTTGCTCTGTCATATACTTATCATAACTTGAATGCAAAGTTATGCTGTAGATATCGCAATTTTTATAATCAAAACATTTCCATATCAAGCGGACAACGTCGAGAGAATTTCTGACAATTTCGTTTTGCATAAAATCTATAACGACGCCTCTTTCGGCCATCAATGATGTAAGTCGAGGGCACACGAGTTCTTTTATAATTTCCAACGAAATCATCTCAAAAACCATATTATCGGAGATAATATGGGCGGATTTGACCGCTTTCGCTCCTGGAGCTATGGAACCTTTTTTGGTCATTTTTTTCGTACTTCTTCTTCTCGTTGACGCCCTTTTTATGCTTTGACTTTTCTGTTTCGTCGGAAGTTTTTTCGAAGAAGAAGAAGCAGCAGGTTCGCTAGTACGATCTAATTTCGATGAAGTTCCTCCAAACCTGAAAACATTGTGAAAAATTGGCTACTCTGAGATAAACCAGAACCTCCTGCTATCAACAAATCCAATATGGCGACCAAAAAAATATTACCATTCCGTAACCGCACGATCAATAAGATCTTGTGTTTTTTTATCTTTTCTATTCTTCAAAACAGCTTCGAGTTTTACAGTCAAATTTAAATTTGGATCAGAAACATCCTCTTCTACAAAAATATAATGAAAAAGAAAAACTTAAAAGACAGTACGGTTATCTATTTTATCAAGGTCGCCGTAGTGTTGAGGGTTGATATTCATAATTTCGTGGCAATAAACACGATTTATGGCGTTCCTGACGAATCTTGCTGCGTCTGAATTTTGTTCGGAAGCTTGTTCGAGTATCAAATCGTCTAGAGTTAGATATTTGTAGCCGTTGTGCCCCGCAAACATTTTTGCGTAGTATTTATAGTCGGTCCCTGGGCCTCCTCCGAAAAAAATCAACTTTCCGCTTTCTTTACCTTTTTCTTGAGGCATATAAAAAAGATCTTCACGATACGTCGATGGATGATCTTCTAAGTATTTTAGGTAGACTGAAAATTTCGATATAGAAGTTTCAGTTGTAGGACCTAATTTTTTCCCTCATAAATAAAATTATGTATTACCGTTTATAGCTTCATCAATATCAGGAGGTTGATCGCTCTCTTTCGACTTCGATTTCGACGCTTTGTCCGGATCTTTTGGCATTTTTCCTCTTGCAGACTTCGGTTCTATTCAATTTTTTTAAACTTAATTTAACGCAGAATAATTTTCCAACTTACTGACGTTAACTTTCGATGCTCGAGAAGCCCTTTTGGAAGCTAAAGAAACCCTCGGCTGCATCTTCATATTTTCAATATGATTGAGAGCCAAAGTTCCCAATTTATTATAGTAAACATCCGAAAGTTTTTCCGACATAGAATTTTCAAAAAACTCCGTCGGTATGAACAAGCTAGGGACTTGATAATAACGGCTCAATGCTGTAAATATTTTTTTCTCGTCTGTTTCCCTGCAAAAAATTTTTTTTTAAATATGTCGGGGATTGGAATATTTTTTTGGTTTAAGGGAGAAGAGGGTAACACTGTAAGTGTCTCCTTAAGGTGAATCCTCTCGCTGTGCGTAGACTTGCTCTTTTGAAAGAGCGTGTAGAAGTGAAGAAGGTGAAGTGTAGAAGGGTACAGCCGACAATACATCGACATCAAACCCCAGTAATAGGGGACCACTTAGCCCTGCTTTAGGCTTAACATCCTGAAGGACTGTGGAGGACCGAAATTTTTAATTTACATACTTGGTGAACTCTGGAAAGTAAATTTCCATAGGGAAAGGTGTGTTGTTGGTGGCTTTTATGTATTTTTCTTTATGGTCCAAAAATGGTATCGCGTTTCCAAAATCGATAGTGTCCGTTTCCAAAAGTGGCAAAGGATCAACGGCATTTCCGACGACTTTCATCGTCTGACATTCTTGATTGTGGACGAAATAAAACTCAAAAATTCTTTCATAAGAGCCCTAAAAAAACCTCAAATTTTTTCCTTTTTTCAAAATTACTGGAGCTAAAGGAATGAAGTCGACGGAAATCATCTGAGAAGTGTTCGGCTCTATGAGGCCGTAATGGGGAAATACTTCGAAAGGAGAGTCCATCTGATCCGTTATCCATTTTGAGTCTGATCCAGCGGCAGGATTTCGCTTCACCACCCGTTGAATACAAGACCATTCCACAGTAGTTGAAGTACTAAAAGAAACAATAGCGTTAGACGTACAGGGTGATTTTTGGATGGGTAAAAAGGATGTTACTAGACAGAGGATCAAGTGAATTTTGGGTCAAACCGAGGTAAAATTAACACCCTGATTTTTATTTAAAAAATAAGCCCAGGTTTTAAATAATTACTCATTATTTAAGGTGAATTTCATAACTTTTTTCTGGCTGCATTTTATAGTCCCAAAATTCAATTTTCTGTTGAAAGACAATTTTGGAATCGTCAACATCGCTTTGATAGTTACTGGGATGATTGCACCACATTGAACCTAAAATAGTGTTTTCAGTAACTTAAATTTTAAAAAAATTAGTTCTGCTTCCTGTGGAAAGTACTGGTTTGAAGAGCTTCTAACAAAAACTTCCTTAAAGGGAAGTAACCATATAGGAGGGGGAAGTATAATGGAGAGGAAGTATAAGTTAGGGGAAGTATAACGGAGGGGAAGTATGTATAAGGGAACGAAAGTATAACGGAGGGGATGTATAAGGGAGGGAAAGTATAAAGGAGGGGGAAGTATAAGGGTGGGGAAGTAAAACGAGGGGGAAGTTTTTTGTTTGTTTTTTTTTCGAAAAATTTTCTAAGGTTTTTTTTGAAAAATTTTCCGAGTTTTTTTATTTTATTTTTTTATTTTTAAACTTTTTTTGTCAAAAAAATTTCGAAGTTCTTTTTTTTTTCGAAAATTTTTTTAAGTGTCAAGGTAGAAATAATGGGCTCTTTAGCCTAGGGATGTGCCTCTCGTAATGGGTAGAAGTATGAAATTTCTCCCTACTAAAAAAAATAATAATTAAAAAGTGGCAATTTTTTTTACACCGAAAATTCGTAAAAAATGTAAGGAGTCTTTGGTGAAAATTTGGTAAAAATCGGCCCAACGGTTCGGCCGCAGCAAATTTTTTAAAATTTCAAACAGCCATATCTTCCCCATTTTTTCGAAACTCAAAAATCGCCCTCGTTTCATTCTTGTTCACCGGCTAAAGAAATTTGTGTGAAAATTTGGTGAAAATCGGATGAAAACTGTGGCCGTAAAGTGTTCCGGAAAAATGCTATGGACTGCCGGCCGGAACCACAGACAAAGTTGAGATCGGTAAAGATCAATATTCGATTTTACCCTCCAAAAACCCGACGTGGAGTGTATCACAATAACTTCTTTAAGGAAGTTAAAATGTTAGGGCGCCAAGATGAGGCTAGATTCTTGACTCATTGAACCATTGGTTTTGGGGAGACCATATAAAGCTAAAAAACCGCCCAAAAAATTATTTTACTTTAATTTTGAAGTGAAATTGAAAAGGCGTTTCAACTCTTTTCTGATATTTGGTTCCTGGAGAAAAAATGAGCGGGACCGTTTTCGTCCCTTTGGGCGGAATCAACAAATTCCGTGCAGTTCTAAAATAAAATTTAAAAAAAATTTTGATGTAGTTGTTTTTTTACCTTATCTCAAGTCCGATGGTTTGAGGCAAATCGTGAACGTTGAGAGGAAAAACAAGTCGGACTTCCGCCGGTAAAGTCCCAGGGTTATAAAGAGGTAAATTTATAACGGTGGTCGTGCCAAAACAAATGCCACCGAAATCAATTTTATAACCAGGGACGTAAAAATAGGGGAAGTTAGCACACGATTCCTCGTGGTGAAGAGCATGGCATTGAATATATTCGGGCAAAAAATCGTTGTAGTTGTACACAAGCTCTCTTTCACAGGCCAAATTGATTTCTTCAACAGTAGGAACGTAATCCTTAAAAAAAAATTATTTCTGGTTTCAGGGCTAAACTCTGTGGTTCTACAGCCAAGGTAAGTCAGAGATCTGGATCACTGACCCACGAAGGCTGTAAAAATTAATTGAAAAACAAAATACATGATCCGTAATTATGACCCATCCATCTTCAAAAATTTCAGGTATGAAAGGATCCAAAGGCATCATAAGGCAAACATCGACTTCGTCGTCGTCTTCTTCTTCTTTTTTCGGAGCAAACGATTTGTCAAAAAATTCACAACACAATGTACCAATCGCTTTATAACTAAAAACGAAATATTTTTTTTCTTTCAAATATAAAAATACCATAAAGGAATCGGAACTTCAGGGCAGGACAGATCCTTTTCAGCTTGTACTGCGATTTGGGGCATCGTCGCATATCCAATTATTCTCAAATGATACGGTAAAAGACATGCGATCTAGATTTAAAATAAATAAAATTATGGTTAAAAAAATTACATGAAGGGTAAGAAATTTTTCGACAGGTCCGCATATTCCGGGGTAAAAAGTGACGTCGATTTCGACGCTTTTGTCCCCGCGTAAAGTCCCTCTGGTCGGCGTCACCGAGTACGTCATCGGTCTCATCTCTTCGGTCAAAGCGTCATTTGCCGACATGATAAGTTCAAAATCGAATGTTCCAGAGCCCAGATTTTTAATCGTAATTTTCTCCTTCCAAATTGTGCAAAATTTCTAAACAGAGGAGTAAAAAGGGAAAAGGAAAAGCTTTTTTTTATACTCTCATTCCAAAATTGAGTTCTTCAGGTTCGACGCTGTACTGAACGAGACCGCAAGCTCCGACTACCGTCGCGTATTCATTGGGACCCCCTTGGACTTCGAGAACGGCGACCCCTTTGGCAAAACCGTATTCGTCCGGTTTAAAAAACGCGGAAAGAACCGTACAAGTATTCGCCGGTATAGTCCCAAAACGAGGTATCAAATCCAATTCCTAACAAATATTAACTTTTTCTTTCATAAGTTCCTTACCCAAGGCATCTCTCTTTTAAAATATGGCAATTTCAATAATATTTTTCGATTTCGAAGATCCAGACCGAGATTCAGATGTTTCGCCAAAACTGGGCAAAGAATTTCTCGTATTGCTGAAGCATTATGAACATCAACTTTTGTCAACTATAGACAGATAAATTAAATTTTAAACTTTATAATCATTTTACATTTTCGTATTCTGTCTCATCAAGTAGATCAGGTTTTGTCTAAAAAAATGTTTAAATTTTGTTCAGGAAAAAAGTTTACTTTTCCTTTTTATCCTTTGATAATTTAGTTTGACTTTTTTCTTCTTTTTTAGGTGGAGCAGCATTTTTTTCATCCAAAACTTTCTCTGTTTCTAACGTCTTCTGCTTTTCAATTTCGATTTGTTCTTGTAGGTTTATAAGCTCTTGGTGGAGTTCAAGAGGATGTAGAAGTTCTTCAGTTTCTAGAATTTTTAGTTGGTTTTTTTTCCTTAATAAGGTAAGCAAACCAAATTTTTGGACAACTTCAGCTATTATTTCGGTCAACCACGCTAAATCTCCTTCGAAATAGGATTTACCGCCTTTCGTTGTTAAGGTCTCCTTTATGCTTTCTAAAAATAAATAAAGTATAATGGCACATATTCTGTACACTCTACAAAATGGATTAAAAACCCCAAAAACTTAGGGGAGGGTGGGGTAATTGGAATCACTTAACTTTGAGGGGGCATATTTCAGTTCTGGACACTCTCAAAATAACTTTTTTTGACGTTTCACTTGAGAAATTATCCAATTTTAAGAATCTTGCTCTTTTCTTCTCCCTTTATTGATATGTTTTCACAATTTATAAGGAAATCCTAGAAGGGTGCTCTGTTCCCGATTCCTTGCTGTGTGGGGTAATGGGGATCAGGGTGATAAAGAATTTCGGCATGATATTTCAACTTATATTTTCGACTTTTCAAATGACTCAGACTTAGGGGAGATGCACAAAAACCAACATAATTTCCATATTTTGTATTTAAACCTCAAAATATTCAAAATACCCCAACTCAACCAGGATTAGTATGGCCGCCAAACATTGTTTAGGTACCCTCTGTTTTCTTCGAACGTTCTTCACTTTTCAACGCGAGGTGAGTTTACTTCAGTTATTTTTTTTTTTTTTTTACATTTCCGCCACTGCAGTATTTGTAGCAACTATTTAGCTGTAAAATAGCGCTACTGTTTTATAAAAATGTACCCCACCTCGTGATTCCCATTGCCCCACCCGTGTGATCCCCATTACCCCACTTGGACGTGTTTACAAGAACGCGTGCCATTACCATTGTTTGGTACATTTTTATAAAACAGTAGCGCTATTTTACAGCTAAATAGTTGCTACAAATACTGCAGTGGCGGAAATGTAAAAAAAAAAATAACTGAAGTCAACTCACCTCGCGTTGAAAAGTGAAGAACGTTAGAAGAAAACAGAGGGTAAACAATGTTTGGGGGCCATACTAATCCTGGTTGAGCCTGAAACAAGGCGTCTTCACAAATTAGTTCGCCGGCACCTCAAAAAGTCGCAGCACTTGTTATGATTCTCTTTCCGGGCGCGGATTTTTTATAAACTTGGTGATCCCCATTCCCCACTGATCCCCAATGCCCCACTCTCCCCTATACCTCTTGCAACAATTATGTTTATTTTACTATCATCTAGTAATGGAGGAAGAAATGACTGTGATAACGGGTATCTCACGACGCTTTTCGGCTTAAAAAGCCTCGTCAGATGAGCTATTCCCTCACAATGATATCTATCTCCATTATTGGTTAATTATATGATTGTACAATCAACTCTCTTGCGGAATACATACGCAATAAAAATTAGAATGTAAATGTAGAGTATTGCCATGACACCAAATCTGTCGTCAAAATTAAAAAACCAATAATTAGGTGGTGGAGTGGCTCTATCTCTCGGTGAACGGTGGCGGCGGTAAGCTTTAGGGAGACGGTTTCCCGCTATATCCACTAAATCTCTCGGAGATAGGGGCACAGTGAAAAGATAGAAATGATTGTGATAGAGGCAATAGCTCACTGACGAGGCTTTTTAAGCCGAAACGCGTCGTGAGATACCCGTTATCAATCATTTCTTCCTCCATTATTGGTTAATTATATGATAGTAAAATCTAACCTCGTCCGGAATACATACGCAATAAAAATTAGAATGTAAATGTAGAGTATTGCCATGTCTGTCATCAAAATTAAAAAACCAATAATGAGGTGGTGAGTGGCTCTATCTCTCGGAGAACGGTGGCGGCGGTAAGCTTTAGGGAGACGGTTTCCCGCTGTATCCACTAAATCTCTCGGAGATAGGGGCACAGTGAAAAGATAGAAATGATTGTGATAGAGGCAATAGCTCTCCTGACGAGGCTTTTAAGCCGAAAAGCGTCGTGAGATACCCGTTATCACAGTCATTTCTTCCTCCATTTAATTATATGATTCCAGTTAATTATATGATAGTAAAATCAACTCTCTTGCGGAATACATACGCAATAAACATTGGAATGTTAATTATTTTTATCTTTTTGAAACTTACCAATATCATCGTCTTCATTGGGAAAGTCGTCTCCAAAATTGACCTCAGGGCCTAGCATTTTCTCGTAAAAATTATCCGGGGTGGCCTGCCAAGCTGGGATCTTACGCATACGTTTTTTCACAGTATTAAACTCGGAGGAATCTTTGTGCTAATATTTTTAATTTAAAAAATATTTGTCCCTTTATTTATTTATTTTTTTTTTACCCATTCAAAGGTTTCTGGAAGAATTTTCCAAATGAATTGAATCGGGAAAAATGTTTTGTTGCAAATGACCATCGCCATGACGTTATCCATGTACGGCTGACAAATCCGAAGTCGATGTTGTCCGACTCCATGATTAAATTTGGATAAACGATTTCACCAACCAAAGGAACTTTAGTCTACAATTGAACATTAGATGAATAATGATGGTCAGAAAAACTTTTTGTGATGAAATAACGTGGTTGGCTGCGCTGCCTACCTTAGCTCCCCTTATCATCAGAAACTTAATGTTACCTTGTATTTATTGTCAATGGAAACAATGGCGTTTTTCTTGATAACTTTGTTATGACGATCTGTGCAAAAAGAGTTGAACAAAACTGTAAAAGTGATGTCATCTTTGCCGCTTTTCTGATATGCCATTCTATGATGAAAAGTATGGTTGACTAACAAATAAAAAGGTTTCGGAACGTAAACTTGGACTTTTGACTTTTCAAAAACCATTTCAGAAGTGACTCGAAATGTTGCTATAAAAGTTTAAAAATGAGATGAACTATTTTAAATACCCTGAGGAGGCCTTTTTGGACTCTGCATTGGTGGGATCACTGCCATAAAAAATTTATAATGGTCAGGATCCACAGAAATGACCGGCTCCACGAAATTAGCTGAAAGTTTCGATTTGCTCAAAGTCATCCTTTTTCCTCTACTGTCGATAATCGCGTATAAAATGTATTCCACTTCGTAATAACCAAGACTAAAAATAAAATAAGAAAGAGTAATTTATGAACAAAAAAATTACATTTCGCTGTACATCTCCACTTCTAATTGTTTGATTTCTCCTCCGCGAAGTGTCATTCGGAAAGGATTTATTCGAATGTTACTTCTGAAAAATTTATAATGTTTATCATGTCAGAATATCCTACCCTTCTAATGACTGAATGCCCTTGAGAGCTTTGAGAAGTCCGCCTTCAATTTGTGCAGACCAAACAAGATGATGAAGCCGAGTCCCTTTGTTTACAGCGGTGACCGGAAAGACGAAAACTTCCGATCTGAAAACGTTTCCAAAATGGAGATTTTTCGTGATAGGAGGAGTAAAAACGATGGAAGATCCAACTCCGATTCCGACCAACAAAACTTCAATCGTCTTCCCGTTCTCAACATCAAAAGACATGATCGCTTTGAACGCCCCAGCGTCTATGAGATGAGCAGTGACATCTAAAGTGATCGTTTCGTCTGGCAAAAGCGTCCCAGTCTGCTCTGAAACCGTCCAGGGTATCCTTGGATTCCTCTTCCTCGATAACGTCAACTAAAAAAAAATTAAGCACTTCATAAAAATTGACTTTTATACCATTTCTGCTCTCCAAATAGCCGGTATAGGAGAAATATTTGTTAATTCAATAGTTTTTGTGTTATCTGTTAGAATGGGTATCGGCTCCCAGTTTAAAATTGGAGGCTTCACGACTATACAAGGGCCGATACTTGTTATATACAGCTTACACATAATCGAAGGACTGTCGTAACCAAATATTTGTACCCTGAAAGAAGTGTTAAGGATTTGGTTAAAAGTTGATGACGCACATTATATCTTTATGAAATCTTCCAAGTTGTGTTGGTATGACTGTGATGTCAAGTTCGTGGGTGCAATGTGGTTTTAAAATACCATTCATCATACTCGTGTGGTACACTAAAGGTTCATCAGGAGTTACCTGAAGTAATCATTTTAGGGTTTTGAAATTGAAAGAAAAAAATGCTTGCTTGTTGTGGAATGATGACGAAAAAGGATGATGATTCTGATTGATTTTCGATGGTGATGGTGAACGTTTTGGGGTAGTCGACGAATGCGAAACGATGATGAATGGTGTCTGGTTTGAAGATTATTTTGGCTGGTTCGGCGACGTATTTGATTTTGATTTCCATATCGGGGTATTCTTCGTCCCAAAGGAAGACTTTAACGGCTTGATGCAGTTTCTGGTCACGTTCGCTAAAACGGTTACTTTGACGGCACGGGAGGCGTTGGGTGATAGGACGCCGCACGGCTCTTCTACGGTTATCTCTTTTGGGTCGCTGTTGAAATTCGGAACGCCTGTGTACTGCGAGAGATTCTCCTCGGCGTAATCCCAGCAAAGCATCGCCGGTCCAGTTCCGTCTTCGACTTCGAATCTGTACGTGATTGAAACCGGAGAATGGTTCGTCATCATCAGCGTCAATGAAACGGGAAACCCAAACGCTACGTATCCAAAGTCTAGCACTTTTTGATCAAACGTCAATTTCGGACAAACAATTTTTCCTCTAAAAAGATCAAAAAATGGTTAAAAGTTCATAGTACGAGGGATGTCCAAAAATTAAAGACCGTTTCTATTTTGCCGCCGTACGGGCGAAGTATTCTGCCAGATGGTAGCACTAGCTTGTAGCGGGAAGTTCCCCCTCCACATCGCAACTGGTCTCATCTCTCTATCTTATCCAGTGTTGCTACGGCAGCCGTCCCGGTGCCGAGTCCCGCCGGTTTTGAAGTTCGCTCTGTCATCCGTTTCCTAAAGGTCGAAATTCATAGGCGTTTGACGGCTATTTATGGCAATGTTATGAATGAGCGCTGTTGTTACGAATGTTACATTCGGCTGCCTTAGCAACACTGGATAAGATAAAGAGATGAGACAGTTGCGATGTGGAGGGGGAACTTCCCGCTACAAGCTAGTGCTACCATCTGGCAGAATACTTCGCCCGTACGGCGGCAAAATACAAACGGTCTTTAATTTTGGACATCCCTCGTACAAGCGAAGCATGCATCGTCTTTTAGAATCCACTCACTTGATGACTATTTTGAAAACTTTGTCCGAATTGTCAACTCGAAATGTCACGGTTTCATAAAATGTTCCCACGACTCTGCTTGTTAGTTTGATGCTCATAACGGCAATCTCATTTGACGACACGAATATTGAAGTCGGAATACATGTTATAGTACCTCCAAATATCGTTTTTTCTTCGACAAAAACGACTTCTCCACCAATGGGACCGATATTTTTAAAAACCGCCTATTTTTAAATTTAGAAAATCAAAATTAATTACTTCGCAGTAGTGATCGAGTCCGAGAAATATTATGCCGAGATCGACAATGTCGATTTCGCTGATGATAGTCGCTCCGATTCCCGTTCCTTCGAGTTGCAACGTGAATCGTTGGTCGACACCTTCAACATCGCAATAAGCGACCGCAGAAACGGGTTCATTCAACAGTGGCTTATAAATCAAAGCAATCGCATGTCTCGAATGTGGCAGAACTTGCCCTTCCTAAATTTCATTTAGAATCATTCTGGACAATATGAGGCGCTCCGGGTACGAAGGGCGAACTCAACATCGGACAAATTTTTTTTTTTAATTTTCAGATTCTAGACCTCTTGGTGAATACACCCATATAATTTTTATGTTGAGTTCGCCCTTTTTTCCCCTTTTAATACGTAAAAACCGATATGCGGCAAAGCTCTAACTGCGATATCCGAGCGGGTACGAAGGGCGAACTCCACATCCTAGTCCACAACCCCCACTCCTTTTCCCATTCCAGGGCATGACTTTTCTGTTGAGTTCGCCCGTAACATACTTTAAAATGCGAATATCTCGAAACTACGTTTTGTTGAGTTCGCCCTTCGTACCCGGAGCGCCTCATATCAATTACCAATGGAGAAATTTCAAATGCTGGATGATAAAAGCTCATGTCTAGAAGGTTCAAATGATTTCTTTCATCAGCTACAATACGATTAGTGACGATCCGATGTTGATCTAGTTGAGTGTAGTAGCTATCGATGGTCGAAAGCGGAGCTTTGCTGTCGACAAAGTCGTTCGCGAGACCGTCCAATCTGCGGCGACAATAACATGGGTGAAACGAATAGGAAAAACTTACACAAGCAGCTCCTTCATGTCGTCTGTGTAGTTTAAATGTTTGTGAAACCTAAACTTCAAAATGTGGTCGGTGTCATTGCACAAATGAAGCATCCCTGTGCTTCTCGTTCCGATGTACGTACTTTCAAAATGGTAAACGTTTGTGTCAAAAGAAACTTTGATATTTTCTGCCAAGCTGACTAACTTTATGCAAACTTTGTCACCTAAAAATCAACTTTTACAAAAAACTGTAGTTAATGGTTAAGGTTACCTGTATCGTATGTGACGTAGAGTTTACCCATGAAGACGCCGAGTTGTAAAGAAGCGAAGGAAACCGTTATGGAGCACGTTTTATCAGGATCTAAGCTTATTTTGTTCGGCCGCACAGCAAATGGGCTACAAAATGCAATTGTTGAAAGAGGAAATAAAAATCGACCAAAAAGTGTAAACAGCGGAAGAATCGCCAACAAAAAGCGCGATCTGTCGATAAAACAAGTAACATACTAAGGTAATGTGGCGGGAAGATAGCACCACCCGACTGGAACCACCGAAAGGGAACGCCCTAAAAAGGGAAGTAGGGAGAGGAAAAACCCCCAAAGGGTATATAAAGCCGAGAAGCGCCGCATAAGAGAGAGTCTGTCCTATAAAGTTAAGTGAGTAACAAGGTTTTGTGAAGTGTTGTGAGAGATCGGCAAAGGCGATTATTCGACGACTAAACCCGCGGGAAGTCTAGATAATTGACTGTTTGTGACGATTTATCTCCGGGAATAGAGAGTGGACAGCAGAATCGGCAAAAGACGATACTTCCCAATCTTCAAAAGACGATTACTTCAATCGGCGAAAGACGATTAGAGATCCATCGGCAAAGGACGATCCAACGAGTCGACTTCCTCAACTTTCACCATCCAACGAGGACCCTGAGAACCTACACCTAGACCTTCTCACCAACATCACACGAAATCCAAGGTACCCAAATAAACTTGTATATTGAAAGAACCAAAATAAATGTTAAACATTATTCTCTTTTATTTCGCCACCCTCTAACCTGAACAAACCAAAGGTAGAACTCTCAAAAGAGAGTAAGAAATAAAAGAAAAAGTACACGAACGTTTACAAAAGAAGACTTACATTATGGTTGTCAAACTTGCAACGGCTTTTACTCGACTTGTATTTCGTAAAGTAATCACTCGTTGTGACAAAAATTTAACAGGGACATCCCCAAAGTTAATCATATCAGGAAAGTCAATAATCGGGCGAGGTCCGATGGCTGAAACATACGTTTGAAATCCACAACTTATTTTTCATACCATAAATCGGGATAAAAAAGTCATGAAAGGATGTCGTCACATGAATTTTATGTTCATAATCGCGAAAAGCATTTGGCCGAAAAACGACTGTATACGACGCCGTTATTCCATGTGCGATCTTTTTTAAAACTTGATTATGCTGGCTGAAAAGCTTAAAATATTCCGATGGCATGCATTTCACTTTTATATTAAGAGGATTCTATTTTTTAAAATTAATTTTAATTTTTTTCGTGAGAAAATATACCCTTAATTTATTTGTGATGGTGAATCTAGATGTGTAAGTCGATTCACCTAAGCAGCTTTGAAAAATGATAACTTGAGGGACGATTTCGACGACTTCAGAATTTTCGTAATTCAACCGAGAGTAAAAAGCTTTCATCAAAATTTGTCGTTCTTCGTGTGTCCTTTGAAATTCTTGAGCATAAACTGACGGAGATACCTAAAAAAAATTGGAAAGGCCGTAGAGTCCAAAAAAAAGGAGTCCGCCTCCCTATTAAACTATAATTCCTCCTGGAAAATCTAAGAATTCGCAAAACAGCGACTAAAGGATGCCGGGAAGATGCCACAGTTAGCCGCGTGTCAGGCCTTAAGCTCAAGCGGCCATTGTAAACAGCGGAAGAATCGCCAACAAAAAGCGCCAGCTGTCGATAAAACAAGTAACATACTAAGGTAATGTGGCGGGAAGATAGCGCCACCCGACTGGAACCACCGAAAGGGAACGCCCTAAAAAGGGAGTAGGGAGAGGAACCCCCCCCCCCCCCCAAAGGGTATATAAAGCCGAGAAGCGCCGCATTAGAGTGAGTCTGTCAATAAAGTTAAGTGAGTTATAAGGTTTTGTGAGTGATTGTGTTGTGAGATATCGGCAAAGGCGATTATTCGACGACTAAACCCGCGGGAAGTCTAGATAATTGGCTGTTGGAGACGATTCATCTCCGGGAATAGAGAGTGGACAGCGGAATCGGCAAAAGACGATTACTTCAATCGGCAAAAGACGATTCCTTCCCAATCGTCAAAAGACGATTACTTCCAGTCGGCTAAAAACGAGTACTTCAATCGGCAAAAGGCGATTACTTCAATCGTCGAAAGACGATTACTTCAATCGGCAAAAGACAACAAACCAAAGGTAGAACTCTCAAAAGAGAGTAAGAAATAAAAGAAAAAGTAAACGAACGTTTACACCATCCTTCTCCGGTCCATATGAAAAGAGCTTTAACCCTTTCGAGACCGCAGGCGACTATAGTTGCCCAGCGGCGCCAGCGGGAAGCCTCTCTAAAAAATTTAATACCTTCGCTTCCCGTGGAGCTAGCGACATGCAAAAACTGGCAGTTGGGGAAGAAATGAACTACGTGATGATCGCATCACTCGTCGCTTCTGTGCTTTGCTGGGCGCTGGGAGCGGTCGTGAATAAGTGAGGGGCAAAGAGAGGGGAAAAGTGCTGCGCCAGTACTGCAGGGAAACCAGTCAGACGCGGTCTCGGGTTAAGGGAGAATTTTTAAGGTCATACCTCATCATATTGATTATAAGCTCCCAAAAATGTTTTATAAAGCTTAACAGCGCTGTGGAAAACAATGTCGAAGTGCGAAGTGTCTTGCACCAACTCCGCTTTATCCGCATCCATATCTTGATGCATCGAAAAATCCTCTTTGCGAACATCATCCTCATTTTCTGATGGCAATTTCTGCGAATTGAAATTACTTTATTTTAATTACATTTACGGATACCTCTTCTTCAGACATTTCAAAAGTTAAAGCAAAACTAGTCTAGAGGTAACTCAACGATATAAAAAATTCGCTACACTACAAAAAATATCAACTTCAGATTGTATAACAAAATACATATGACTATGCGTAAAGAAAGCACCTGATTCCTTTTTCATCAATGAAGAGGAAAAAAGATCCTCTTTCTGCTTGCATAATTAGAAATGACGTGTTATTTAATTTTCAAAGGATTAGATAAAGTAAAATTGTTTGGAGAATATTTGACATCAGAGGGCTCGATAGTGATTTGTCCTCGACCTTCTGAACCGATTATCAATTCCCGAGCATCAGTGGCGGTTTATCGACTCATTTTATTTCTGTTCAGAGGTCCATCAGCAAATATTTTCAGGTAAAGAGAAAAATTTATTTCTTGAAACAAATTGTCATTATTGGGGTACCAATTAGCTACGTGGGTCGGAGATATGGCTCACGTCTGCCGGGGTTCAATCAGCAGTGCCTTCAGCAGTGCAAAAGCAAAAGGGAGCAAGCCACCTTCTGGGTCCTTTCCCCTCCTAGATATATTAAGGAGGGTACCTATAGGCGTAATGATTATGGTTTTTACTACTACAGGTTAGCACTAGTCTTTATAATTTTAGCCAATAGTGAGCGAGGAGCTGTTCTTGTACCCCAGAGCAATCATTGCTCATTTTCTCTAACTCTAGCTACTGGAACCATGAGATTAAGAACTAAGAAAAGGGGTTTAAAAAATTCCTAGAAACCGTAACTAGTGATTTCGGCGGCCGGTTAGACTCATAACCGGTTATGCTTCCTAAGCATTTCATAAGTCAAAGAACCTTCTTTATCGTGTGACGTCTTACCGGCTTATCTAGTTATCAAAATAATAAAAACAAGAGTTTAATTTAATCGTGTTTTTTAAAAGTTACATAACACCCTAGTAAATTAGAGAAGCCTCGTTGGTTCTTTTTCGATCGGTTAGAACGTTTTAATCTCTCAACCACCTGTTGATTCTGTTATCAAAAACCGTAGGTTTATGCAGTTTTTCATTTTTAGTTTAATTATTATTGATTTTTTAGATATGATGGAAAATGTGCTTGTGATTGGAAGTGGCGGGAGGGAGCATGCGATTTGCTGGAAACTTTCGCAGTGTTCCGAGGTGAAGCATGTTTTTGCTGCTCCGGGAGGATATGGAATCGCGACAGCGAAAAAAGTCGAAAATGTTGCCATCGATACTGATAATTTTGAAGTAAGGACAATTTATTTGATGATCTTCAGTTAATATTCTATGTAGATTCTATGCGAATGGGCAAAAACTCAAAATGTCAAAATGGTCGTGGTTGGTCCAGAAGTGCCATTGGCGAAGGGAATAGCGGACGCTTTGGGCAATGCAGGCATTTTATGTTTTGGTCCAAAAGCAGCAGCTGCAAGACTCGAATCTGATAAAGACTGGGCGAAAAACTTCATGACTCGACATGACATTCCAACTGCAAATTTGGATCATTTAGTGACCCTGAAAAAGCTAAAAACTTCATCAAAACGTAAATATAATAATACGCTATCACTTATTTTAAATTTAACTTTTTAGAGCAAAATTTAAAGCTCATGTAGTCAAAGCTAGCGGTCTTGCCGCTGGAAAAGGAGTTATCGTAGCAGCCAATAATGAAGAAGCATGTGCAGCAGTTGATATGATGTTAAAAGACCAAAAATTTGGTGATGCTGGTGCCACTGTTGTCATTGAAGAGCTTTTAGAAGGAGAAGAAGTTTCTGTAAGTTTGTTTTTATGTCAAAAAAATGTTATTGTGGTATTTTAGGTTTTGGCGTTTACCGATGGAAAAGTTGTGCGACCCATGTTACCCTCACAAGATCACAAAAGAGTTTTTGAAGGCGACAAAGGTGGTAATACTGGTGGAATGGGAGCGTATTGTCCTTGCCCTTTGATTGATCAGAGAGAACTTGATTGGGTTACCAAAATGTCCTTCAGAAAGCCGTTGATGGGATGAAAAATGAGAAAACACCTTTTGTCGGTGTTCTCTATGCTGGACTCATGATGACAAAGATGGGCCCAAAGTTTTAGAGTTTAATTGCCGCTTTGGCGACCCTGAAACCGAAGTCATCTTACCTTTATTGGAAAGCAACCTTTATCAAGTTATGAAGGCTTGCTGCGAAGGAAGACTTGGAGACATCAATCTTATTTGGAAACAAAACGTTTCTGCTGTCGGTGTCGTCATGTGCAGCAAAGGATACCCAGAAAGTTCCAGCAAAGGAGATGTTATCACAGGTAAAACATTCAATTTAGGTATTTTTTGCTAAAACCTCATTTTAGATATTGAAGCTGTTAATAATTTGCCGGCGATTACCGTTTTCCATTGTGGGACCTCTAAAAAGAATGATAATTGGGTGACAAATGGTGGAAGAGTTTTAATCAACGTCTGTATAGCTCCATCGCTTATAACTGCTGCTGCAAAAGCGGCTGAAGCATGTGCCATGATCAAATTCAATGGCGGTCATTATAGAAAAGACATAGCACATAAAGGAATCCCACAATGGGTTCTCAATCAAGGAAACTTAGCTACAAAGCAAGCGGAGTAGATATATCAGCTGGTGATATGCTAGTAACCAAAATAAAACCAAGCGCTGGTTCCACCAGTAGAACTGGAGTCATCTCATCTCTTGGAGGATTTGGAGCGTTTTTCGATACTTCATTGGCTGGATATAAGGATCATCTTTTGGTTTCAGGCACTGATGGTGCTGGAACTAAATTGAAGATAGCGCAAGCATGTGGAATACATAAAACAATTGGTATCGATTTAGTGGCGATGTGCGTCAATGATATTTTATGCCATGGTGCTGAGCCGCTTTTCTTTTTGGATTATTTGCATGCAGCAAGCTGGAAGTAGGTGTTGCCAGCGACGTCGTAGCCGGCGTAGCTGACGGCTGTAAAATGTCCGGTTGTGCTCTTGTCGGCGGAGAGACAGCAGAAATGCCTGGTTTGTACGCCGAAGGTGACTACGATTTGGCCGGTTTTTCTGTAGGAGCTGTCAAAAAAGGATGCGAACTTCCCAAATCTGATAGTATCAAACCTGGCGATCTTGTGATAGCTATACCAAGCTCAGGAGTACACAGCAACGGGTACAGCCTTGTCAGAAAAGTTCTTGAAAATGCTGGCATAAATGTCAAAGATAAAGCACCTTTCTGCGATAAAACTATTGGAGAAGTTCTTCTCACCCCAACCCGAATTTACGTCCAAGAAGTTCTTCCTGTTTTGAAAGAAGGAAATGTCAAAGCGGTTGCTCATATCACAGGAGGAGGACTCACCGAAAACGTCCCTCGTGTTTTGAATGAAAAAGTGAAGGTTGAGCTCGATGTCAAAAAATGGCCAATGCCTCCAATCTTTCCATGGCTAGCAACCGTCGGTGGGATCAGCGAAAAGGAAATGCTTCGCACTTTCAACTGTGGTGTCGGCTTAGTTTTAATAGTAGCTAAAGAAAACAAAGATAAAGTTGTTCCTAAATTAAAAGACAGCTACATCATCGGAGAAGTTAAATCTCGTCAATCCGGAGAATCTCAAGTGATGTTCAAAATTTTTCTGAAGTCTTAACACCATTAATGAAACCATACATCGGCAGCATCGTCAAAAAAGCAACCGTCACCAAAAGAATTGGAGTCCTCATATCAGGAAGTGGGACCAATTTACAAGTAAATAAACTTAATTTCAGCTTTCCTTATATTAAATTTTAGTCTATCATTGATAATATTACGAGTGGAGATATTGATGGAGAAATTGTAGTAGTCGTTCAAACAAAGAAGGCGTTTTGGGTCTTGAAAGAGCTAAAAAGGCAGGGATACCAACTGTGGTATGTATTTTTTCTTTATTTTACATAAGCTTAAGATGATTTTAGGTAATACCGCATGAAAAATATGTTGTCCGAGATGACTTTGAAAGAGAGATAACTAAGCATTTGGAATCCGCAAATGTTGAGATAGTCGTTCTAGCTGGATTTATGAGGATATTGACAAAATGCTTTGTGTCAAGATGGAGAGGGAAGTTGATAATATTCATCCTGCGCTTCTACCATCGTTTAAAGGGACCAACGGTTGGCACCAGGCATTGGATGCCGGGTACGGATTTCAGGATGCACTGTACATTTGTGGAAGTTGAAGTGGACGGTGGTGCCATCATAGCTCAAGAAGCCGTCCCTATTGATATTGGAGAAACCGTTGAATCTCTCAAAATCAAAATTGGAGCCGCAGAGAAAAAAGCCCTTCCCAGAGCTGTGCAACTCGTCTGCACCGGCCGTTGTAGTTTAGACTTAATAACAGGAAAAGCTATCTGGATATAAGTGCAATTTTTATTTTTCTGTCATTTTATAATATTTTATAAATAAAAAATATATCACCATAAAAAATTTCAGATCTTCTATGTCAAGGCAAGATTATCACTTATAAAGGCAAGATCTATATTGAGTATTCGTTGAATATAAGCACCAGTTCTCAGTGAGGTAACGATTGCGGTGCTTCATTGGATTTGGCACTTAGGTCGTCATATATGCTATAACGGTTTGTCAGCTTCCAATGAGGGGTCGTCTGGTCTGATAACTTTTCCTGAACTTGTGAATATCAATTGGGAAAAATCTCGTACGACGTCATTAAAAGTATCATCACCAGTCCCAGCTTCTGAATCTTTCATTTCTTCGTTTAACCTCCCAAGACGTAACCTAAAAAAGCATCAAAATAAAGTAATTACAAAACAATCATACTTACAGAGTTACTATATCTGCATGAGCCATATTGATGGCGACGTCTAAAGGTTCTTTACCATCGCTGTCTTTTAGATGTTGATCCGCCCGATGTTTAAGCAAAAGGCAAACTTGCTGAGTATGTCCCAACTCTGTGCATGATGCAAAGCAGTTTTTCCATTTACATCTTGACAGTTTATTTTGACACCATTAAGTAAAAGATACTCGCAGGCCATTACAGAACCCTATAAAGTACATCAAAGGTTGCTAAAACCCAAAAAAACAACGTACGCTGAATACAGCTTGGTGTAAATGGGTCATTCCGTTTTGATCAGGGTTGACCCAATGTTTGTCAGCACCAAGGGCCATGGCGTGACACATCACTGGTAAATTATGAGCAGCTGAGGCTTTATGGAGCAAATTTGTTGGGCTTAGTTTGCTTATGTCTTCTTCAGTCACTAAAATGAAGAAGTTAAAAATACCAAAAAGTAGTGAACGAACCTGTGTTTTCTTCTCCATCTGTAGAATCATTGTCGGAGTCAAGTTGATCAAGATGCGGAGCTTTGGAAGTGACGTTTAGCTCCTCTCCGACAACAGCGACATCTTCTTTGGCTTCTGAAATGGGTGCTTTGACGCTCTGACGTTTAAAACAATTTTCTGCACTTCTCGTCCTCCGCCGTAACTTCCGCACAGACCACTTTCGCTTGGGACGAATTGGCGATAATGACAGCGGACTCACAAAGTCTTTGCTGACCCATTTTCTTTTAATATAGCTCTCCCTCACCACACTTGAACATAACGGTGTAGCGACGGCAACTGTACTATCGATTTTAGCTTCATAAACATTATTGACTATCTGATTTCCAAGCTCGGCCATCACTTTAAGTATTTCTGGCTCCCATGCATCCAGCGTGAGCGAACGAACTTTTGAATAATGAACTCCTAAACTTCTATGTACACCAGAACAATCTTAAAATAACTATAAACATCCCAAAAATACAAATAAATATTATTACCAATGCAAAGAGTGATTCCCAGATTTATACTCGCCCAGCGAGGATCTGGAGATTTGCAATCACAGCATAAATCATTTCCAGGTATTCTGGCCAACTGATCCCAAATTCTAAAACAAAAAGGAAGACATTGAAAATATCCTAGCAATCAAGGTTATTGGACATATGGCAAAAAAAAATGAGAAGACTTACTTTGTTTTTTTGTTGTTATTGCTTGAATCTTCAATGGCAGTGTTATAGCTTGGATTTGAGTCTGGATTGTTGAGAACTAACTGAAGGGCGGCGCCGATGCCTTTTTGTAAGGCGAGAATCCAACGGTTGAACATCTCCTCAGAATCTGCTTGAAGCATGTGACTTCTTGTGGGCGAAATAACTTCGAAGCAAAACCGACGTTCAGCATCGACAGCGGCTTAACAGAACAAAGACGAAGATCCTCCTCCATAACTGTATAATTATCTTCGCCCGTCCTTTTTCTATAAACAAGCTGACTATCTTTCAAACAAAACCATCGCCTATGCCACGTTTTAAAAGCGTTCGAAGTCCTTTTAAACAGATAACCTTGCATCGGTTCTGAACTTTCAATCTCATCAATATTAATCACCATCGCATGCCTGTTTCCCAACGTTTTATCAAGTTTTCCCGAATCTGCCCTCATCGCAACAATCTAAAAAAATAAAAATAAAAATTCACTAATATAAAAATTAAACCTTTCGAAAAGAAACTCTTAAACGTTTTAAAGGAGCCATTTTCGAAAATAAAAACTAGAGTGGCATTTTTAGCACATATCACAAATGATAACAATGTGAGTCATTGTGTACATTGAAGGTAAAGGATTTAGATGTTTAAATATGATAATTTATACGTAAATCAGCTTTTTCCTCGGTTTTTATAAGAAGATGAAGTAATAAACCATGAGTAAATTTTTAACTTTCTTAAAGAAGTTATTGTGATACCCTCCACGTCGGGTTTTTGGGGAAGGGTCTTCCAGACCCCGGAGGGTTAAATCGAATATTGATCTTTACCAATCTCAACTTCGTCTGTGGTTCCACTCCCACCATCCATAGAATGATCTAGGATGGATTAAGCCACTCCCACCGACCAAAGAATGATCTAAAATGGTTTAAGCCACTCTACCGACCAACAGAACGCTCTAGAATGGTTTAAGCCACTCCCACCATCCAATAGAATGGTTTAAGCCACTCCCACCATCCAACAAAATGATCTAGAATTGTTTAAGCCACTCCCACCGACCAACAGAACACTCTAAAACGGATTAAGCCACTCCCACCATCCAATAGAATGATCTAGAATGGTTTAAGCCACTCCTACCGACCAACAGAACGCTCTAGAATGGTTTACGCCACTCCCAACATCCAATAGAATGGTTTAAGCCACTCCCACCATCCAACAAATGATCTAGAATGGTTTAAGCCACTCCCACCGACCAACAGAACGCTCTAAAACGGATTAAGCCACTCCCACCATCCAATAGAATGATCTAGAATGGATTAAGCCACTCCTACCGACCAACAGAATGATCTAAAATGGTTTAAGCCACTCCCAGACGTCTATTTTTGAATTTCTAAAAAATCGCGGAGATATGCACGTTTGAAATTTTAAAAACTGCGCTGCGGCCGAACTGTTATTCTGATTTTCACCAAATTCTCACCAAATACTGCTTATATTTTTTTAACAATTTTTGGTGTAAAAAAAATTATCAATTTTCCGTATTAATTTTCATTTTATTATATTAATAGTAGGGAGAAATTTCATACGTCCACCTATTACGAGAGGTACCTCCTTGGGCGAAAATCCCATTATTTCTACCTTGATTCTTAGAAAAATTTTCGAAAAAAAAAGAACTTAGAAATTTTTCGGAAAAAAAAAAGCGCAAATTTAAAAAAGAAAACTTAGAAAATTTTTTTAAAAAAACTCGGAAAATTTTTGGGAAAAAAGACTAGGAAAATTTTTCGAAAAAAAAAAAAAAATTTTTTTTGAAAAAAATAACTTTCCTCCTTTATACTTCCCCCTCGTTACACTTCCACTCCTTTGTACTTCATCCTCCGTTATACTCCCCTCCCTTTTACTTCCCCCTCCGTTATACTTCCCCCTCCTATATTTTTACTTCCTTTAAGGAAGTTTTCGTTGTAAGCTCTTCAAACAAGTACTTTACCTCTTCATCTAAATTCCTTAAAAAGGGCTGAAGTCCTTCGCATAAATCGTGACCTTGATGAAAATAAATAACGTTTGCTTGAATGTAAGATAAGAGCTGAAAAAAAAATTAGAATTTGATACTTAATATTAAATTACTCACAGTTCCTAAAATTTCAGGTTTTTTTCTTGACTGAAGCATACTGATTGTATACACATGATCGAGGACGGTATGCCTGAAATAAAACTTTTTAGAAAAAAAAAATGAGGTCAAGAAAAAAAAGGGATGAAAAGATGGCAACGGTTAAACAAGTATTGAACCGTGAAATCCAAGGTCGTCTTTCCCCAGAATATCTATTGAAATACCTGAAACAAGTTATCATCGCTTGAAGTATTCCATGAGTTTGCTCGATTTCGGCTGGTTTTGATTTCGGGACTTGAGAATGTCTGGAAATAGCGATGTCCAGATCGCTGGAGATTTTGTCAAAATGCTGTCGAGAGTCCCAGCCACTTTTAATATCACTGAAAAAAGGCAAAAAAACAAATAAGCACATACATAGCAAATGCCAGAATAATCGTAAAAGTTATGGTAATATTGACCCTTGAGGGTCATTTAGACCCCATTTCTAAAAACCCTTTTAAAGCCAGATAAAATAATTACTCTTTGACGAAGTTTGTTAAGTTTTTCAATATCGTTCTTGAAGCTTGGTCTAAAAGAATGCTTTGATATTTGTCATTTCTTGTAAAGTCTGTATGATACGATTGAGCCTTGAAGTCGCTTCTGGATCATCTCTGAAGCAGGTGGAAAGCTCCCAAAGGCTATTCGTAAACTGCGTCTGCTGAGAAGCGTAAGTTTTCCCAGCATCTATCATCGCTCCACATGTCTTAAGTATCTTTTCCAATTTAAGTTCCAGAAGCTCAATCTGGGACTCTTCTTCGGCAAGCTGCGCCCTGCAACATAAAAGGATTTCTAAAAATAAATCATTCATTAAAATAATTTTGGAAGGGAGCCAAAGTTTTTAATTCATCTAGAAATGGGTAAAAGTAAACTTTCTATTTTTTTTCTTATAAATCCATTAAAAAGTAGACACAGGGAGTGAAATCATCATTTTTCTTTCTATTCAACTATTATCCCATTAAGGCAATTAAGGGAATAATTAGCTTGGAAGAAAATATTGCACTTCTTCATTTAATTAGCTTTAAATGTTTCTATTTCAGCTGGAAGGAAAGAATTCATCAAGTAAGACATTAAAAACTCTACATTTTGAGATAAAAAAATTTATTAATTAAAAAAAAAGATTAAAAGATGAATGATAAAAGAGTTAACTAAGAAAAAGAAAGATCCTAGCGGCTTCATTTGTCCAATTATTTATTTTTTAATTAATCAAATTACATAATATATATATATATTTACAGACAAAAATAGGAGGATTTACAGAAATACAAGAAGAGTTGAGCAAAATAACTGACACCAAATTCAAATCCCAAAATGAATAAAAATACTCAATTTTTCTTGGTGTACTTTCGTTTATTTCTAATATTAAAACTATCTGGGATCCGGCTTCTTTAATTTATGGGTGCTAAGATTTTTTTCTTTTAAAAAATAAGGATTATTTTATATTTTTAAGGAAAAAAAGGCAGTTAAACAGATTTTAAGACAAAAATTTTTATGTATCCACAAAAAATTGGGGACATTTTAAGACGGTTTTACCCTGACTTTGGCAATCATAGATGAAATACTGTGATTTGCGTGTTCTCTGGATAAAAAGGGTATTATTGGCAGACTTGTCGGGGCTTTCGGGACTCAGCCCTCTCTGGCTGATCAAGTCTCTCGATAAAGGGGCATTTTCTCAATTTTCTGGTCTAGAAACACCGTTTTATCAGATGTTTGGTTTTCTCGATTTTCTGGTATTAAAAACCCATTAGGTGTTCGGGCGTTAAACACCTATTTTCCCGGGTTTAGGGTCGTTTATGTCGGTTTTCAGGCACGTATATTGACATCTGAGTAAACACCTATTTCACCAGGTTTCGGTTCATTTTCTCGAGTCAAAAACACCTGTTTTTCAGGTGTTTGGTTTCCTCGATTTTCGTCCTGTTCAGCGTTAAAACATTTTTTCGGTTTCAGGGTCGTTTTGTCGGTTTACCTAAAACACCCGTTTATCAGGTCTGAGCCATTAAACACCTAATTTTCAGATTTGGGGTTTTCCATTCGATTTTCTGGTTTAGAAAACCAGATTTGGGGTCATTTTTAAACATCTATTTATCGGGTTTTGGGTCACTTTCCTCTATTTTCTGGTCTAGAAAAGCCTCTTTTATCAGGCGTTCGTGAGTTTAACATTTCTTGAGTTTTCGGTCGTTTTCCTCAATTTTCTGGTGTAGAGATTTTATCGAGTTTTTGAGCTATCTCACCCTACTTAATCAAGTGTTCAAACGTTTAACACCCTGTTTTCAAGGTTTAGAGACTTTTTTAGATGTTCTGGTTTGGAAACATCCGTTTTATCGATTGCTCAGGCGTTTAAACATCTTTACCGGGTTTTGGGTCACTTTCTCGATTTTCTGGTCTAGAAAAACCACTTTTATCAGGTGTATGGTTTTCTCGATTTTTTGGTATAAAAACCCACTAGGTGTCCAGGCGTTAAACATCTATTTTACTAGGATAAGGGTCGTTTTTGTCGGTTTTCCGACAATTAAACACCCGTTTATCCAGGTCTGAGCCATTAAACACCTATTTTACTGGGATTAGGGTCACTTTCCTCGATTTTCTGGTTTAGAAAAACCCCTTTTATCAGTCCGTCCTAAGCTTAACATTTCTTGAGTTTCCCTCAATTGTCTGGCTAGAAACATCCGTTTAATCAGGTGTTTGGTTTTCTGGATTTTCTGGTATTAAGAACCCATTAGGTGTTCAGGCGTTAAACATCTATTTTACCGGGTATAGGGTCGTGTCGGTTTTCAGGCATTAAAACCCCCGTTTAATCAGGTCTGAGCCATTAAACACCTATATTGCCAGATTTTGGGTCATTTACCTCGATTTTCTGGTCTAGAAAAACCCTTTTATCAGGTGTTTGGTTTTCTCGATTTTCTGGTATTAAAAATCCATTAGGTGTTAAGGCGCTAAACATCTTTTTTACTAAGTTTAGGGTCGTTTTGCCGGTTTCCGGGCATTAAAACACCCGTTTCATCAGTCTGAGCCATTAAACACCTATTATACCAGATTTTGGGTCATTTTCCTTGATTTTCTGGTCTAAAACCCAGGTGTTCGTGAGTTTAACATTTCTTGAGTTTTGGGTTGTTTCTTTCAATTTTCTGGTGTAGAAATATTTATCGAGTTTTTGAGCTTTCATCTCCCTACTTAATCAGTGTTCAAACGTTTAACACCCTGTTTTCAGGGTTTAGAGACTTTTTTAGATGTTCTGGTTTGGAAACATCCGTTTTATCGATTGTTCAGGTGTTAAAACATCTTTTTTACTGTGTTTTGGTCACTTTCTCGATTTTCAGGTCTAGAAAAACCACTTTTAACAGGTGCTTTTTCACGATTTTGGTATTAAAAACCCATTAGGTGTTCAGGCGTTAAACATCTATTTTACCAGGATAAGGGTCGTTTTTGTCGGTTTTCTGGCAATTAAACACCCGTTTATCCAGGTCTGAGCCTTTAAACACCTATTTTACTGGGATTTGGGTCACTTTCCTCGATTTTCTGGTTTAGAAAAACCAATTTTATCAGTCCGTCCTGAGCTTAACATTTCTTGAGTTTTGGGTTGTTTCCATCAATTTTCTGGCCTGGTTTTCTCGATTTTCTGGTATTAAAAACCCATTAGGCGTTCAGGCGTTAAACATATATATTACCGGGTTTAGGGTCGTTTTTGTCTGTTTTACGGCATTAAAACACCCGTTTATTCAGGTCTGAGCCATTGAACACCTATTTTACCGGGTTTTGGGTCATTTTCCTCGATTTTCTGGCCTAGAAAAACCCCTTTTATCTGGCGTGAGTTTAACATTTCTTGAGTTTTGGGTTGTTTCCCTCAATTTTCTGGTCTAGAAATACCCGTTTTATCAGCTGTTTGGTTTTCTCGATTTTCTTGTATTAAAAACCCATTAGATGTTCAGGCGTTAAACATCTATTTTACCGGGCTCAGGGTCGTTTTTCTCCATTTTCTGGCCTAGAAAAACCCCTTATATCAGGCGTGAGTTTAACATTTTTTGAGTTTTGGGTTGTTTCCCTCAATTTTTGGTCTAGAAATATTTATCGAGTTTTTGAGCTTTCATCACCCAACTTAATCAAGTGTCCAATCGTTTAACACCCTGTTTTCAGGGTTTAGAGACTTTTTTTAGATGTTCTGGTTAGGAAACATCCGTTTATCGATTGTTTAGGTGTTTAAACATCTTTTTTAACGGCTTGTGGGTCACTTTCCTCGATTATCTTGTCTAGAAAAATCACTTTTATGAAGCGTTCGTGAGTTTAACATTACTTGAGTTTTGGGCTTTCGGTTTTGAGCTTTCATTACCCTACTTAATCAAGTGTTCAAACGTTTAACACCCTGTTTTCAGGGTTTAGAGCTTTTTTTAGATGTTCTAGTTTAGAAACATCAGTTTTACCGATTGTTCGGGCGTTTAAACATCTTTTTTACTGGCTTTCGGTGACCTTAACCACAGCCTCCCAGTCATCTCAGTCCGCCGTTTTATTAATTTGATTTCCAGGAAAATCAGGAAAACTTAGGGCCCAATAGACCAGAGAAGTCATGGAAGAACTTAACACCAAAAAAATTTGAGAAAATCACGTTTTATAGACTAGAAGCCATAAAACAAACTTTAATTGCTTTTTGTTTAGTCTAATTTAACTCTTCTGACGTACATAGCACGTGTGCAACATGTGTCTTCATTAATTATTCAAATCTACAGATAAAAGGTAACACTGAAAGGAAATTGATTTTAAATTTAAAACAAAAATTAACTTAGAAAAAAAATCTTTTTCATATTTTTTTAAAAAATAAGATGGCATGTGAATATAATTAGGAGTTCGAGAATTAAGCCAAGCATAAAACTGCATCCTGTTCGTGCCCTCTTTTCCAAAAAAAATAATAAAATTCCAACAAAAAATTGAGTGCATTTATTTTAAAAAGCTGATAAGTTTGAGTTATTTACGACTTAAAGGAATTAGATAACGTAAGTAAACAAATGAATAAAAGATTACCTGAATTTAGGAGAATCCCGAAGGCATTCCGGTAAAGATCGGCAGCCACCATTTCTTCTTTGTTTTTGTTAATTTAAATATATTCTTTTAAAAATTAAAAAGGCGTCATTTTAAAAAGAGATATGAGTAATAAAATGATTCATATAATCTGGGAAGTGACAAATCCCTGATTTCGCTAGGAAGAAAACTTTTTGTTGACGGTTGCAGGGGAACTGTCAGACTGGAATTGGAAATGGTGGGGGTTAAAAATGGTTTTCGGGTGGGGTTAACCCGGGTTATTTTAATTCTCCGGATGTATTCGATCTATAAAAAATTATGTCTGAAGAAATATCCTTTGTCTTTATTATAGGTTTAAAAATAGTGAAATCTGGATAAAAACCTAATAGCTTTGTTCCAACCGCTGTTTGAAACTGTTTTAGAACTCCGGGAGTATGCGCAGAAGGATTTAAATGTCATATTTGACGGACAAACGATTTGAACGACGTCAAATTTGGAAATACTTCTGCGCATGCTCCAGGAGTTTTAAACTGCGGTTGGAACAAAGCTAATATTTAAGGCCACCACAAATTCTAAAGAGGGACGCCATGAACAAAAGACAGGACTCTTGGGCTAATAAAGTTCCGGAAAACGTGTTTCTCGACCAGAAAATCGTTGGGAATGTCCCAAAAAGACGTTAAACATCCAAAAAACACTCTAAACGGGTGTTTTAACGCCAAAAAATCGAGGAAAACTCCCCAAATTTTGTTTACTAGGGTGCTAAACTTGGATTTTTGGGGGTTTTCCGTGGAATCAAAGTTACATTTTTGGCCCGTGGTTAAAATGCCTTGTAATTGACATCGTTGGATTTTCCGGCCTCGGCAATATGGCAAAAGCCTTCGTCTGGGCCCACCTCTTTCCCACTCTCATTTCTTTTTGGCATTTCCTTCATAAAAAGGCATTTTTGATTGCTTTGATTGCCTTTTGAATGTACCGCCATTTTTAGGGATTATAGCTCTTTAAGTTAATTTTGAACCTAAATTTCTCAAAATATTTTCAAATCTTAATACATAAAAGGTTTTACTTTTGTTGTTCAGAAGTCAAGAAACGAACCTAAGAAAAACAGCTTTTAAAAAATTCCCGCCATTTTTATCGTGTTTACCAACCTAAAACAAAAATATCTCTTTTTCTAAAGACGTGTTTCAAACTTAAAATTCATTTCAAATTGTATATCTATTATTAATTCAGTTTTTATTTGTTTATCTTCATTGGTTGACTAAAAAGAGCAAAATATCTTTTAGAATAAACAGTAAAATATAATTTACGAAAAAACGAGAAAATTACAACACTGTCATGTCCCGGATCTGACTTTTGTGTACAGTTATCCTGTCAAGTGTACAAATGTCAAAACTTGTTTTTCTGCGCTAAATTTGGCCGAACTGACCTAATAATTACGGAATAATAATTAAGTTTTATTAATAAGTTTGTGTTCTGTTTTTAAATTATGGTTATGGACTCCTTTAAAGTCTGTGTGAGTTTAAATTTGGTTGATTAAATCTAATTTAAATTTGTATTTTTGGGTTTAATTTATCTTTTTGGTCATCAAGTTCTTAAGTTTGAGGTATTAGCTCGTTGTAGCTAAGTACTGGCTATCCTGAAGGTTAATCATTTGAATTGCACCAATGATGATTTTGTTTTTATAATATAAAATGACCGATTAAATATTGTTGCAGGTAATGAATTAGGTTGTCACAGTGGACGAGTGTTGTCAGGTCGGGATCGAAGAAGAGAGGAGAGAAATCGAGGGGGATGGACGAGAACATCACCCTCAGAATGGTGATATCAAGGAGGCAGATAAAGCGGTTGAGGAAAACCCAACAGGAGCAGCTCATAATGAAGAAGACCTTAGTGAACTCGCATCCGGCGTCACGCCGATTCATAACGATAGCGATTCCGTCATAGAAATGTACTATTTTATTATCTACTTACCGATGTTTAATGTTTTATTTTAGTTTGTATGCGAATCAAAGTTCGATTCCTCTGCAGCAAAGATCTGCAGGCGCAGGATGGTCTTGGCTCCATGCGGAGGTCCATTTGGTCCAAAGGGAACCTCCTTCGATTTGGGCCCAGCTCTCCTGGTCAATCGAAACTCCTTCACAGCAGGATTGGATCGGACTTTACTTTCTCCGTAAGTTATTTTTATCTGTTAAACCTTATGGTCAAATTGAAGTTAAACTGAACTTGGGAGAAATAAGAGAACACGCTCAAACTCGCTAAGTTTCTTCCTAAAGGTTTGCATTTTAGTTAGGGTGCTTTAATAGCAAAGAGGTCAAAAAGCAGGTTTAAAATCATATAGGATTGCTCAAAATAAGGTATGACATTTTATAGAAAAAGAAGGTTAGCAGAAAGATGAAATTAAAATAATCATTTGAAATTTTTAAGTCTCTTTTTGCGGAGATCTCAGGCCACCTCAATGATATGTAGAGGAGACTAGGATCAGCTGGGTGCCAAAGATTTATATAGACTAGGATCAGCTGGGTGCCAAAGATTTAGATAGACTAGTATCAGCTGGGTGCCAAAGATTTAGATAGACTAGGATCAGCTGGGTATTAAAGATTTAGATAGACTAGGATCAGCTGGGTGCATAAGATTTAGATAGACAAGGATCAGCTGGGTGCCAAAGATTTAGATAGACTAGGATCAGCTGGGTGCCAAAGATTTAGATAGACTAGGATCAGCTGGGTGCATAAGATTTAGATAGACAAGGATCAGCTGGGTGCCAAAGATTTAGATAGACTAGGATCAGCTGGGTGCCAAAGATTTAGATAGACTAGGATCAGCTGGGTGCCAAAGATTTAGATAGACAAGGATCAGCTGGGTGCCAAAGATTTAGATAGACTAGGATCAGCTGGGTGCCAAAGATTTAGATAGACTAGGATCAGCTGGGTATTAAAGATTTAGATAGACTAGGATCAGCTGGGTGCATAAGATTCAGATAGACAAGGATCAGCTGGGTGCCAAAGATTTAGATAGACTAGGATCAGCTGGGTGCCAAAGATTTAGATAGACTAGGATCAGCTGGGTGCATAAGATTTAGATAGACAAGGATCAGCTGGGTGCCAAAGATTTAGATAGACTAGGATCAGCTGGGTGCCAAAGATTTAGATAGACTAGGATCAGCTGGGTGCCAAAGATTTAGATAGGCTAGGATCAGCTGGGTGCCAAAGATTTAGATAGGCTAGGATCAGCTGGGTGCATAAGATTTAGATAGACAAGGATCAGCTGGGTGCCATAGATTTAGATAGACTAGGATCAGCTGGGTGCCATAGATTTAGATAGACAAGGATCAGCTGGGTGCCATAGATTTAGATAGACTAGGATCAGCTGGGTGCCATAGATTTAGATAGACTAGGATCAGCTGGGTGCCATAGATTTAGATAGACTAGGATCAGCTGGGTGCCAAAGATTTAGATTTGATTCGCGTCAGACGTGGTCTCGAAAGGGTTAAAGGAAAGATCGATATCTTTACCGATACAGTCCTTCCATCCATCCGGCAGTTTTCTGGAAAAATTTTAAGCCCACAATTTTATTAATTATTTATCTAATAGTCACCAAATTTTCACCGAAACTTTTCGAATTTGTTTATTTATTAAATTAAACAGTCCAACCTAATTGATCAAAGTTTTACCAATGAACCACCAATTCATCGAAGGACCAACCAATAAGAAACCTTCCTTTTGTAGTTATCTTACAAAAGGTCTAGAGCATTTTCTGAAATTTGCAAAAAAAAGCAGAGATCTGTGGGTCTAGAGTTTTGTTTAATGCGCTACTGCCGTACTATTGATCTTCACCAAATCGTTGAAAATGCAACATGTGCTGTATGCCTTTTGGCTACTTTTCCGAAGAGACAAAAAACTGAATCATATTCTTCAGATATCACATGTTATCATTTTTGGCAGTTGAACTGCTTTCTAATGAGTTTTTCAAAACTAAGTTAACTGACCGACAGTAGATTTCGCTTCATATTCAACAAAAATCTCATTATGCCCTAACTGCGAGTTAGCGCATGTTGCATATTCAACGACGAAATACTCCTTGTTTAAATAGGCTTTTTATGGGGAGGGGGATTAGTTGGAAGGGAAAAATTTGGGCTGTTAACGCCGTATGTGATGACTGATGACACTGGGAAGACTTTAACTTTTTCTACCTTGATATTTATTTAAAAAAAGCCATCTCCTTCTTTGAGAAATCTTAGCCAGCTCCAGTTTGTGAGCTTTGAAGTGTTTTTTGATTTTAAGTTTTCAATTTATAATAATTTGTAATGTGACCTACGGAGATTATTAGGGCAAAAGAAGCCCTTTGTCCCTAAAGAGCTTAAGTACCTATTTGCCCTCTAGATTTCCGTCACCTTGAATTTTTTTTCACCTCTACGCAAAGTAGGAAGGTATTATAGAAAATCCCTCCCGGGCTAATTCTTCTTTTCCTTCTTAACAGAAACTGGAGTTGGAAACCGTTTTATCCCCATGTGCTTTAAACCGGAGGTGACTTGGATCTTTATTATATGCATATAGGGGATGAGAGTTTTGTTGTTATCCCTGTTTCGGCGGAATGACCGTGGGTGGTATCAGACTGCCAGTCATCCGTTTTTAGAATATTTACTTTTCTCACAGCCGTTCACGGTTGACAGTTTCTTCCTCTTGTCAAATACCTGCCGGCGACGTCTTTAGATCCCCCTCTGTAATCCCGTCAAAAGGATTTGACATCTATAAATCCTAGTATTGTCTCCGAATGTCATTTTCAACTTCCGCCGATCCATCATACCTGCTTGGCAAGAATGATGAATTTTAATGAATCCACCTTTTTAATCAGGTCAACGATTCAGCATATATGAGGCGCTCCGGGTACGAAGGGCGAACTCGACAAAACGTAGTTTCGAGATATTCGCATTTTAAAGTTTCGATTTTTACGTATTTAAAGGGGAAACAATGGCGAACTCAACATAAAAATTATATGGGTGTATTCACCAAGAGGTCTAGAATCTGAAAATGAAAAAAATGGAGGACCCTTCCCCAAAAACCCGACGTCGAGGGTATCACAATAACTTCTTTAAGGAAGTTAAAAAATTTGTCCGATGTCGAGTTCGCCCTTCGTACCCGGAGCGCCTCATATCTCCACGTTAAAGAATGATGAACATAAAAAACTATAGCTTGCATCTTTGGACCAATTGGTATTCTACTCATGGCGTGTTTTAAAGTTAATTTTTTTTTAAGCTCCCGAGGGTGTATTACAAGGGGTAGCCACGCTTTCGTTAATAACATAGGGCTACATCCTGCCTTTAAAAAAAATATCTAATTTGATTCCCCTCTTTGGTAATTGGACTACTGTTTAAGAACTTGACTTCGTGGGAAATTCTTCCCGGAAAAGCGGAGTGGGCGATTCGAGAGGGAAAATACGAAGGATGTTCGGCACAGTGGAGTGGAAACGGACATGGGAATGCGGCGATGGTACTCGTAAATTGAAAGCGCTATGTTCGAGTTGGTTGTTTAATTGATGTCGGATGTCCTCTCTTGAAAAAGCCTCGTGGGAAAGGCGAAAGTCCCCAGTGCGGGGGTGTTCGACAAATTCGGACTTCCCGGAATCATTAAGCACGCCTACGTCGCTATTCACGCCGGGGTTTAAGATCTGCGAGTTTTACGGCCTATTTGCTGAGAGTACTACGTGGGGGGCGATCTTTCTACTTGTGATCGAGTCCAGAGAACATGATCATAAAGATACTTTGTTGGTTTATGGCTGAGGGAGAGATCTTAAATTTTCCCGTATGCTTCAGGGACGGAGATAGGAATAAGTATATCATTGTACACCTAATAAATAAAAATTGTAGGAAATTTAATTCTCTATAAATTTGTGCTTAATTATTTTTTTCTAGGATGCACCATTTTCGGAAAATAATTTTTTTTAAAATAAATTTAGGTATCTTGAAAACAGTGCGTTCTAGAGAAAAAATGAATAGAATAAAAATTAAAGAGAATTGAATTTCCAACAGATTTTATTTAGTGCATTTTTTCAATATCTGTAACGGTTTACGATTTACAAGCCTTTAAAAATTAACCTTCTTAATGGTTATACTTCAATAACCTTCTTACACGGAGAAGGTCAACTTTTGATGGACCTTAACGCCTAAAATGTTCAAAATTTTGAAAAAATGAACTACTTGGTGTACAAAATGAAATTCGGCTAAAATCTACAAAATTCAAATTTACCCTGTGGCTGAGTTTCATTTTGTACACCTAAATAAACTTGTAGGAAATTTAATTCTCTATAAATTTGCACTTAATTATTTTTTTCTAGGATGCACCATTTTCGGAAAATAATTTTTTTTTTAAATAAATTTATCTTGAAAACAGTGCGTCCTAGAGAAAAAATGAATAGAATAAAAATTAAAGAGAATTAAATTTCCAACTGATTTTATTTAGTGCATTTTTTCAATATCTGTAACGGTTTACGATTTACAAGCCTTTAAAAATTAACCTTCTTAATGGTTATACTTCAATAACCTTCTTACACGGCGAAGGTCACTTTTGATGGACTTTAACGCCTAAAATGTTCAAAATTTTGAAAAAATGAACTACTTGGTGTACAAAATGAAACTCGGCTAAAATCTACAAAATTCAAATTTAGTGAGTTTCATTTTGTACACCTAATAAATAAAATTGTAGGATATTTAATTTTCTATAAATTTGTACTTAATTATTTTTTTTCCAGGATGCACCATTTTCGGAAAATAATTTTTTTTAAAAATAAATTTATCTTGAAAACAGTGCGTCCTAGAGAAAAATGAATAGAATAAAATTAAAGAGAATTAAATTTCCCAACAGATTTTATTTAGTGCATTTTTTCAATATCTGTAACGGTTTACGATTTACAAGCCTTTAAAAATTAACCTTCTTAATGGTTATACTTCAATAACCTTCTTACACGGAGAAGGTCAACTTTTGATGGACTTTAACGCCTAAAATGTTCAAAATTTTGAAAAAATGAACTACTAGGTGTACAAAATGAAACTCAGCTAAAATCTACAAAATTAAAATTTACCCTGTAGCTGAGTTTCATTTTGTACTCCTAATATTCCAAGTTTGGCTGCATGCAGGGAGCAACAGAATGAGTGGAAAAGCTGATTTGGAATGGTCGTTTTAAGTACGATTACAACTAATATTTTTTCGTCGTTTAGGCTCGAAGTCCGTCAAATTATCAAAAAGAAAATATAAACTTCCGGTTTCGTTTTCAAATAGCTCCATCCGGCTAGGTGTTAACAGAAGGAACTATAATTTGTAGTCAATAGATTACAAAAAGGACGGATGGCGACAAGGGAAGTGGTAGTTCTGGTCGGTCGCTCCTTTAAACTAATGGACCTTACAGCTTCCCGGGGTCAGAGGAGATAACAGCGTTCCCTTGTTTTAAAAAAAAAACCTGACCGGAAACTCGAAAAATATTGGTTTCTAAAGCGAACTAGCAATTAAAAAAAACTTTTAGACAAATATATTTTTAAAGGGTAAACAGGTCTAGGTTCCTTTTCAAAAGAGGGTAACAGAGAGGAAGTCGCAAGTTATCAAAACTAACGCCGAAAGTCCATTCCCTTAATCGTCTCGGCACCTCTTCCTTCACGTACCTAATTCCACCCTTGAATAAACAACCGACACCTGCCAGCCGCAAGATTTTCAAAGGTTTTTTTGTTTTATCATGTTTCCAGCCCTGGTGTCTCTGATTTGTGGCAAAATATCGTTTACCGTTTGAGAAAGCGCATTTCTTTCAATCATAAATCAATTTAAAAGGACAAAAAGGTTTATTGTGACACATGAGGCGTTAAGAAAGATTGTGAAGGTCAGGAAAAAATCGGACACCTGGACAACAACAATGACAGAACTGGGAGGGGGTGAAGGGAGCGGATGAAGCCCAGAGAGAGAGACCACAAGTTCCGGCCCTCTGTCAACTCTCCCGAAGGGACATCCGCTCCGGAAGTGTGCACCAGGTTCGGGGTGAGATTTCCGAAAACGGTGCGAGAAAAATGTGAAAAAAGTACCTCCAGGTATCTACATTGCTCCTAATCTGTACCCAGAATGGAGATGTGACCCGAACCGAATCGCCGATCGTTTACAGTTTCAGAACACACGCAGGCACAGAAAATAGGGGAAAATAAGAAAGAAGGGGAGAAAAAAAAAGGCACGTGTCCTACCATTCAATTTATAGATTTACGCCTTCAAACTCCCTTATTGTAAAATACATTAATATTAATAGAATCATTTATAAATGAGGCGCTCCGGGTACGAAGGGCGAACTCAACATCGGACAATTTTTTTAATTTTCAATTCTAGACCTCTTGGTGAATACACCCATATAATTTTTATGTTGAGTTCGCCCTTTTTTCCCCTTTAAATACGTAAAAACCGATATGCGGCAAAGCTCTTACTGCGATATCGGAGCGGGTACGAAGGGCGAACTCTACATCCTAGTCCACAACCCCCTCTCCTTTTCCCATTCCAGGGCATGACTTTTCTGTTGAGTTCGCCCGTAACGTAAAACTTTAAAATGCGAATATCTCGAAACTACGTTTTGTTGAGTTCGCCCTTCGTACCCGGAGCGCCTCAAATCTTCCTAATGCACATTTCACCATTTCTATTAGATGGCCATCTCGTGCTCTATCATAGCTTCGTTGACTAGCGACAGAGGGATAATTTTTGGATAGTAGTAGCTAAATCAACGATTTAGGATATTGGAAAATAATAAACCTCAGTGTATATACACGTCCTTTTTCCAAGGCATTATGAATGAAGAATGAATCCCAAGTCGTGATCTGACTTCGCTCTCGGCAGTAACTTACGAAATAATTGATTTATAATATTTTATCTGCGTAATTATTTTAAATAATACTTCCTTTTACGTGAAATATCCTCAATAAAGGGCAAACTGATAAAATGTCAGCCTAAAATAAGAACGCAAGGACGGCAACTGGTATTTCTTCATCCGGGTTGTTCCATCATCCTCACCCGGATGAGAAAAAAGTCGCGTTTTCGTATTTACCGAAATCGTGTCAATATTATGGTAACTAAAAAAATGCTTCACCCTTTTTTGTCTATTCAACAGGTGCTTTGTGGTCAAGTTAAGGGCAGACCAAAAAAAAAGAAGGGATTTCTATTTATTTTTTATTGAAAGGTTCCAGACGGTAGGAAGTTCCCTTATTATCATATCCCTTCTAATAATAAAACTATAAATTCAACAATTAAAGATACCTTTGTCTATTACGGGCCTACGCGTAGTTTTTTCTACTCATATTTCCGCCCGGATGATTAATTGATAGAGTTTTTTTTTCCTATTTTTTATTGTCAGGATTAATTTTTTCAATGGACCAAAGGAAGCCCTTTATCTTTCTTTCCGGCTTCGAGTTAGGTTCTTTAAGATGAATTTTTTTTCGTTCATTTTCGTAGGTTTTGTTGAAAAATGGTCAAAATTGTGCTTTCATACTACAAAGAGGAGCAAAAACAGAAAGTGTCATGTTTTGCTAAAATTCGTGCTTTGAAGTGTCTTTTTTGTATTCTAGGGTTAATATTGAGCATAGATTAAAATTTGAGGCGCTCCGGGTACGAAGGGCGAACTCGACAAAACGTAGTTTCCAGATATTCGCATTTTAAAGTTTCGGTTTTTACGTATTTAAAGGGGAAAAAATGGCGAACTCAACATAAAAATTATATGGGTGTATTCACCAAGAGGTCTAGAATCTGAAAATGAAAAAAAAAACTGGAGGACCCTTCCCCAAAAACCCGACGTCGAGGGTATCAAAATAACTTATTTAAGGAAGTTAAAAAAATTTGTCCGATGTCGAGTTCGCCCTTCGTACCCGGAGCGTCTTTTGTTTCTTTTGCATAAAATGGCCAAATTTAACTACTTCTCGTCAAGGTTCTTAAGAAAGGCCTGAGGAAGGGTTTATACCCCTGTTTTGCCTCCTATTTTGGCTCCTTTTATGCCCTACTTTGACTCGTTTTATAACCCTAGTTTTGGCTCCTTTTATACCCCTATTTTGTCTTCTTTTGTACCCCTTTTCTGGCTCCTTTTATACCCCTATTTGTCTTCTTTTGTACCCCTTATTCTGGCTCCTTTTCTTCCACTTATTCTGGCTCCTTTATACCCCTTATTCTGATCCTTTATACCCCTTTTCTGGCTCCTTTTATACCCCTTATTCTGGCTCCTTCTATACCCCTTATTCTGGCTCCTTCTATACCCCTTATTCTGGCTCCATCTATACCCCTTATTCTGGCTCCTTCTATACCCCTTATTCTGGCTCCATCTATACCCCTTATTCTGGCTCCTTCTATACCCCTTATTCTGGCTCCTTCTATACCCCTTATTCTGGCTCCTTCTATACCCCTTATTCTGGCTCCATCTATACCCCTTATTCTGGCTCCTTCTATACCCCTTATTCTGGCTCCATCTATACCCCTTATTCTGGCTCCTTCTATACCCCTTATTCTGGCTCCATCTATACCCCTTATTCTGGCTCCTTCTATACCCCTTATTCTGCCTCCTTTTTTACCCCTTGTTGGCTCGTTTTATACCCCTATTTCGGCTCTTTTTAAACCTCTAAGTTGGCTCCTTTTTAACCCTGTCTTGGCTCCTATTAAACCATATTTAGGCTCTAAAAGGGCTCCTACTCGGCCGGAAATTGTTGTTTTCTCTTCGATACTTTCCTATACAATTTTCCTTGGCCCCGTGGGCTATTCACATCAAGGTAATCAGGCCAGGGCTCCTACTCGGCCGGAAATGTTGTTTTCTCTTCGATACTTTCCTATACAATTTCCTTGGCCCCGTGGGCTATTCACATCAAGGTAATCAGGCCATTTTTCATGACTTGAGTATTCATTTCACCACTTTTTATTAAAATTCAACTGCGCTTCATATAGCCTTGTCCGATTGAATCTTGAAGGCCACTATAAATTAATTAGCTGTCGTTTAATTGAGAAAGGCCGGACGTTCTCCCTCATTCATCTTTGATCATGCCAGTCAGCTTCGACCCACAAGATCACCGATCAAATCTTGGCAGGCGGAGTTCTGTTCCTCTTGTCATCGAAAGTTTCTCTTTGGCCTAATGACTAAGATTTGATCTTCAACCAGCATTACGCTTTATTTATTTTTAGAAATGGTTTAATTTTTTGATGATAAAAAAAGATCACCGATCAATCTTGGCAGGCGGAGTTCTGTTCCTCTTGTCATCGAAAGTTTCTCTTTGGCCGAATGACTAAGATATCTTCAACCAGCATTACGCTTTATTTTATTTTAGAAATGGTTTAATTTTTTGATAAAAAAAGTCTTTCGATTTTTTTTCCCCCTGATAACGACAATCGAACAATCGGTTACCTTTTTTTCTCTCCCCCCCCTCTCCGCCGCCTTTTCCCATTCATAAAAGTCATTGTCCACAAAAAGGGAAATAGCGTAGTACGCCCGAACGAACCGAATCGCGCGCGGAGGGGGGGGGAATCGCTTTTTGAATGGAAGTGGAAACGTTTTATGAATGAGCTCTTTCATCCCCACCTCGTACACGAAAAAAAAGGACGATTTCGGAGGGGATCCTTTTACGAGAATCACGGTTCAGTCAGCCAGTCAACTCTGCTCTCCTCACGCTTCGTGCCTTTTTTTTTTTATATAATTATTTTACCGGCTAAGTTTTTTAATTTTTGATTTCTCAATCTTTTTTCCAAATCAACGTAAGTAATAATAATTTTTTTTATGTACCTCCAACGACAAAAATTAATTACATAAAAACTTATTCCACAAAATAATTATTTTTTAAGCAGTTTCAAAAACTATACAAGACAAATTTAAATTTTAAATGTTTTAAAAACGTGTCCTAGTTTTATGGCATTCTTTTGCACCTTCCGAATATCAGTAGAAAACGAGGCGAAGTTTTCCACTTTCGGGTCTTTTTTTTACTCTAAAATAAGCGAAAACGTGATAATGTGTCGTTTAAGTTGTTTTTGAGAGATAACATTTTAACGTTTTTGTTTTCTCCTACGTGACATTTTTTTCCGCCTTTTTTGAAAGTTATCTGACACTGGCAAATAAAGTTAAATTATCAACGAATGTGTCCGCTCTTTTGATTGACAAAAGGGCGGAAAAGACTCCTTTTGGAGCGTTCTTTTAAAAATAAGTTATCACTGGAACTGTCCAGAAACCGTCACATGAGGGTATCACAATAACTCCTGAAGTTATTTCTTGTAGTCTTGTCTCGTACTTGTAGTCGGAAAATTATTCAAGTTTCACCACGACTGGTAAGCTTCTTTCCCAGGTTCTAGATTCAATATGGACACCACAATGTGTTACATAAAATTGGCTAACATTTCTTCAATCACTGCATATTAGGAAATCGCATGTACTTGCCCTTTTCAGCTGTTCTGGTGTGGCTTGGAGCGATGTTAACTTTTGAGCCTTTTTTGGAATAGTTGCATTTTAGTTTTCATCCTACTTTTCTGATATCATTTTAATATACATAGAGAATTGCCATACCCTTGAAATGGTTTTGGTTAATGTCAAAGCGTCTGCTCCGTCATTTACATTTGTATAAATTTTTTCTCCATTATTAACGGAAGCTTAGACTACTTTGTACGAATTAATGTCTTTAAGAATGGATATCAATGTTCTTATGTGAGTGGTCTCAATTTTTTCCGGTCAGAAAAAGTTAACGGATGGTTAACTCGTGGTACTCGCTTTCTGATTCCTAAACTTTTCTTATAGAAAAGAAATTTGGGTTTCATATTTTGAGAACCATAAGCAATTTTTTTTATCTTTCGTTTCCCACTTCTTCCGTCATTTCTTCCAAGTTGCGGTCCTCTTCACGGTCCAGCGGGAATAAACCGAGCGAAATTTCTCTCCGACTTCTTCACCCGTTGAAGTTTGTAAAAAATTTTTATTGTACCGCAGACCTAAATTGCACCACAATCACTCTCCCTTACAATCCCGCTTCCGTTCTAGATTTACTTCGTTTTTCATTCAGCTTTTCCTCTCCGCGGATTAAATCTCTTTCATAATCTTAAAATGCATAATTAATGGTGAGAGTTATGTGAAAATCCTTCATTTTGGTTGCTTTTTTTATTATGCCTTGGGCAAGCAAACGTCCCCCGTGGCCAAACTTCCCAGCTAAGCCCTGAATTCGAATTCGCTTTGCCCCAAAAGCAATTCTGCTGAAAGAAATTCTTGCCCTTTCGAGGCAGGCGACTTAGTTGCCCGGCGCCAGAATCCTCTCTAAATTTAATACCTTCGCTTCCCGTGGCGCTAGCGACACAAAAAAACTGGCAATCTGTTGGGGAAGAAATGAACTACGTGATGATCGCATCACGTCGTTTTGTGCTTTGCTGGGCGCTGGAGCGGTCGGAGAAGTGAGGGCAAAGAGAGGAAAAGTGCTGCACCAGTAGCGCAGAGAATCCGGCGTCAGGGTTATTTACCTTAGAAAACGGAAACGGGCTCTCAGATGAGGGTGACTACATTGCCTACTGTATCAATCAGCAGCTACTAATTGAATCATACTCCTCGGGAGACGGAAAGGTGACGCCGCGTCTGGAACTTGAGGATGAGTAGACGACGTGGTGCCCTGATGGCGAATTTGCTTTGCCCGCAAAAGCAATTCTGCTGAAAGGAATATTAATACCTCATAAAATTAAGACTTTTTTGGTTACAAAGAAAAGTTTTTTTCTGTCGAATTCATGAATAAGGTATCCTTACTTTACCGGATGTCACCTTTCCATCACAGAATACAATTACATATTCAACATAATTTAAGTCTTGTGAGACACCACTTGAGTCACGTACCTATATCGCTGTTCCGCGGTACGAAATGTGCAGAGGGAGGGAAGGTAAAAAAAAGTGAAACGGAACGGATTCTGGAAGGCGATAACGGGCCGAATATTCTAGGATAACGGTGTTGATCAAAATTTACGTTTATGGATGATTAGTCATTTGGTGGATATCCCAATAAAGTTAGTCCGAATCTAGATCCTCCTTCCTGTCTCATCGGGGGCCGACAGGAAGTTCCTTTCTGACAACATCCCCGGCATACAAATAAGGACTTCCGAGTCTTCGGAATACCTTCGCGAACTGTCATATCGGGAGCTGTCATCTTCGTATCAGGCCTTGAATTTAAAATTGTAGCTTCCCAAAATAAACTCGCGATTTTCCCTCGTCAAGCTAATTGGTTCTAACGAGGTGAAAATAAGGGGTATTAGGTACTAAATAAAACAGTTTATCAGACATAAATCCGTGCCTTTCCATCGCCCACGCGTTCTCGACACGGGGTATACTCGGAACGTGCCCGAAAGAAGTTGGTCGACTCCGGATGGGTTTTCTTTTTTTTGATTGGCCGCCCGTGACCTCGTGACTGCCACGGCCTTGACACATCCTCGAGTCAATTAGAACTTCCTCGATGCGGGCACGGCAGATAGTAAAGTTCGAATTAAGATGCGTAAAATTGGATGAATCACTATTTTTATAAACATCAATGTTATCGCCTTGGCGACTTCAATTAATTGTGTAAACTTCGCTCTTTTTTATCACTTTTTTAAAAATAAATAAGACTCTTTATTCATTCATTACGTTATTTTTGTTTTTTTAATGCGTAGCTAAGGAAATGGGACTGCTTCCTTCTTTTCCCTGATGTTGAGTACACCCATTTGAGTGGTTTTAACTTCCTTAAAGTTATTGTGATACCCTCGACGTGGGAGGGGGTCTTCCAGACAGGTTCGAATATGGATCTATACCGATCTCAACTTTGTCTGGGTGCCGGCCGGCCTTAGCTTTTTTCCGGAACACTTACACAGTTTTCATCCGATTTTCACCAAATTTTCACACAAATTTCTTTAGCCGGTGAAGAAGAATGTAAGGGCGATTTTGAATTTCGAAAAAATGGCGGATATGTCTTTGAATTTTAAAAAATTCGCTGCGGCCGAATCCGTTTTTTTCACCAATTTTCACCAATTACTCCTTATATTTTTAAGAATTTTTGGTGTAAAAAAAATTGCCACTTTTTAATTATTAATTTTTTTAGTAGGGAGAAATTTTTACTTCTACCCATTACGAGAGGCACTCCCTAGGCCAAAGAGCCCATTTTCTACCTTGACCTTAAAATTTCGAACGAAAAAAAAAAAATCGAAATTTTTTTAAAAAAAACTCGGAAAATTAAAAAAAAACGGAAAATTTTCGAAAAAAAAACTTTAAAAAATTAAAAAAAAAACTAGGAAAATTTTTTGAAAAAAAAAAAAACTTCCCCCTTCCTTATTCTTCCCCTCCTTTATACTTCCCCCTCCTTTATACTTTCCCTCCCTTCGTTATACTTTCGGTCCCTCCTTCCCCCTCCGTTTTACGTCCCCTCCGTTATACTTCCCCTTCCCATATACTTCCCTCCTATATTGATACTTCTTTAAGGAAGTTTTCGTTGGAAGCTCTTCAAACCAGTACTTTCATTGGACGCTGAGCGCTCTTAGACCTCTTTTGAGATTTATGAATTGACACTTACGACTTTTGAGGCCTTGGGAGGTTTTTCAAGGATGTTCGAATTGGTTTTTAGAGTTGTCAATAAAAGCTTCATGATTTATGAGAGTAGGCAATGTGAGGTTTCCATAGTAAAACCTGATACCTTTTTTAATGAAACCATTTGTGAAAAAAAAAAAAATTCAGAAGTCTTTAAATAAAAAGGAAGGCACATAATTTAGTTTTTATTGGAAAGGAAGGAATAAAAACGAGTCTTCTATCGGAATTTACGCATCCGGCACTTTGCCTTTAAGAAGCTAGTGCCTTCATAAAATCACATCCCACCTTTTAATAAATTCCCACCAGGGGATCCGTCTTGATAGCCATAAAAAAGATAAAAGCGGAACAAATTTTTATTAACAGTTTTCGGACTAAGTCAAAGTTTTGTGGTTGAGAAGAATGTACTTTATCGGACGGATTAGTGAAAATATTTAGGCTTATCCGCCTGTGCTAGTTTTCTGATTTGGGATCCGGGGCCGTTTTCGGTGGGGACCCCCAGTGAAAGTGGCATGAACAATAAAAGCCGTTGACGACCCATTTCGCCATGCAAACTTCCTCGTGACGCACGCCGGCCGGCGGAAATGACCCTTTTCTAGGACGAATTTTTCATCCAAAAAAACGTCTTTAATCTATCAGACAGTTGAGGGATCGAAGGCACGCGTTGGGACGCAGGTAAAGATGAAACTCCAGCTGCCCTTCTTGATTACCTTGAGAGGAGAAAAAAAAATGTCCGAAATACCTTAAATCGTATTTTTTAAAACCACGTTTTGTTTTTCTCTACGCATTGAAAAACCTTGAACTCGGTTGTCTACTTTTTGGAGGAGGTCCAAATTAAAAATCTCTTTTTACTAGAAAAGGTGTAAACAAGTTTAAATTTGTTATTTTCCTTGTAAAATATTATTTTGACTTTTGGTATTTATGTTTCCTATTTCTGTTGCTTCTAATCTCAATGAAATTGCATTTTCTTCTGCAGTTTTTTTTATTTTAAGGAGGTATGATGGTTTTTAAGTGAGTTGCTTTGCAAATTTTTCGTTGTTAACAACGGTTTCGGTTTTTCCCTTCTATCTCGGAAACCGTCGCTCAAAACGAAAAAATGTCATAAGTAAAATTCGTAGCTACAGAAATTTCCTACAAAAAAGACCTCATTAGTTTTTGTCAGAGCAATACTTAAGGAGATAGGGTTCTTAAGTTGCTTTGCAAATTTTTCGTTGTGAGCAACGGTTTCGGTTTTTCCCTTCTATCTCGGAAACCGTCGCTCAAAACGAAAAAATGTCCTAAGAAAAGTTGTAGGTACAAAGATTTCCTACAAAAATTTCTTTATTCATTATTTGCGTAAGAGCAATATTTAAGGAGTTATGAGGTTAAAACTAATAATCCTACAGAGCCTGTCTGAATACTTAAAACCTTCATATCTAAAATATTGCTCTGACGGAAAAAACCAATAAGATATTTATGTAGTAAATTCCGTAGCTACAACGTTTACTTAGAACATTTTTCCTTTTGAGCGACGGTTTCCAAGATAGAAGGGAAAAACCGAAAACCGTTGCTCACAACGAAAATACATTTTCAATTTTTTCGAATAATTTTGGGCTTGTTTTTGTTGTATTTTACATGCGGCGTCTGTATTCTTCGTCTCTATTTAAAATTTGTTTACCTTTGAGTACGAGAAAAACGATGTTTTTATCGGATAGAACCCTCAGTTACGTCAATCGGACCCCGAGATAGAACGGAAACGTTTTTCCAGCGCTGTAATATTTTACAGGTTCTTCTTTTTAATGACGTCATTAGACCGGAAAACTTTCAAATCCGGGTGTAAATAAACACGTGAAAACCCTTTCGGACACCTCGAGGTCCAATTATTGTGAAAAAGGGTTGTAATTGGATAGTTGGGCGTTTCGACTTGAGAAGGAAGGGAAAGGAAGGAAACGTATCCGGTGTCTTCTTTGTAACAGGAGACGCCCGGGGACAGCTGACACTCGCCCGGTTTGGATTTCTTTATTTTGCCTTGGAAATGATTATCTTTTATGGCTTCGTTAATGCAACGTTTGCGTACTCGAGATGGGAGTCAAGAAAGTCTTGAGGGTCAATTCTTAAATCGGCATCCGGCGGAACTCCCTTTCCGGCATTTTACCTGCCCCCTTCAGTCTTTTGTCGTATTTTCCATCTGTCCATTTTTTAAGTTCAACGACTCACTTTCTAGAAGAAATGTAGGCGGTCGCCTTTCCTCGCCATTTAAGGAGAAACGTACTAAAAATTTATCAAACCATCTGTACAAGACGCATGGACAACCCGTTCGCCATCTACTACCCCACGTCGATTCCGTCCTACGCTTAACCCAGTTAACAATCCCACAGCGACCCGAATCGCACTTTTTTTTTAGTGGCTTCCATCCGGAGGCGTCAAAAAGGTAGATTGCAAAAAGAAGTTTCCATCCACGCATTTGGGTGGTGCGGCTAAATTGGATTCTGTTTGTTTTCCGCCAATGGTTTGAACGCGGGGATATGAGGGTTTTAAGTTGGTTGCTTTGTACATTTTTCGTTGTGAGCAACGGTTTTCGGTTTTTCCCTTCTATCTTGGAAACCGTCGCTCAAAACGAAAAAATGCCCTAAGTAAAGTTGTAGCTACGGAAATTTACTACATAAAATATTTTATTGGTTTTTTCCGTCAGAGCAATATTTTAGGAGATATGAAGGTTTTAAGTTTTGAGACAGGCTCTGTAGGATTATTAGTTTTAACCTCATAACTCCTTAAATATTGCTCTTACGCAAATAATGAATAAAAAATTTTTGTAGGAAATCTTTGTACCTACAACTTTTACTTAGGACATTTTTTCGTTTTGAGCGACGGTTTCCGAGATAGAAGGGAAAAACCGAAAATCGTTGCTCACAACGAAAAATTTGCAAAGCAACTCACTTAAGAACCCTCATATCTCCTTAAGTATTGCTCTGACAAAAAAAACCAATGAGGTCTTTTTTGTAGGAAATTTCCGTAGCTACGACTTTTACTTTTGACATTTTTTCGTTTTGAGCGACGGTTTCCGAGATAGAAGGGAAAACCGAAAACCGTTGCTCACAACGAAAAATTTGCAAAGCAACCAACTTAAATACTTCCATTTCCTAATATTGCTCTGACGGAAAAAACTAATAAAATATTTATGTAGTAAATTTCAGTCCCTACAACTTTTACTTAGGACATATTTTCGTTTTGAGCGACGGTTTCCGAGATAGAAGGGAAAAAACCGAAAACCGTTGTTAACAACGAAAAATTTGCAAAGCAACTCACTTAAAAACCATCATTCCTCCTTAAAAACTCCCATATGTCATTCCCATTTCTTCTATTTCTGTCGGAATCAATTACGAGGACAAGGGTGGCCTATGCCGAATTAGAAAAAGGGAAGTGGTAATTTTAGTCGGGCCACCTGAAAGCGGCGAATCCCTCTGGTCGGGAGTGACTTCCGGAGCGGAAGCCGCTATCGTCCCGTCCCAGAAACGCGCCTTCTCTTTAAAACGTTCTTATCCTCGCGTCGCCTCGCCTTTATCTGTCCCAAATTACATCATCTCCCTTATCTCCTTCCACCTTATCTCCGATATAAGAATCTTTCTTCTTAAACCTCTACAAATGGGCGGATATACTAATCAATGCCTGAAAAGTGAGCAAAACTTTGGCGAGTTTAGAAACGACATCATTATTTTTCAAATTCAATGACAGTTCCTATTGTTAAAAAAATGAGGGCGGAAAATATCGTTAATTTCTTATTTTTCGATAGAGGACGTGATCTTTTTGACTCCGGAGGTCGCTTTTCGACCTCGTTTTCGTTTGTTATCACCTGACCGTTTTGCCCTTAATACATCTTTTATTCACGACACGTATTTCTTTTTATTCCTTCCAAATTAATAACGCGAAAGTCGACGTTTAATAACTTTAATGGGGTTTTTGACGGGGAGAAATCTGTCATAATTGATTTTTTTCCTTCTTCTTTCGCCGTCTTTCATTTCGCACTCTCGAGGCTAACGACCGTCCCTCGTCATCAATTTACGACGTTTAATTCAGCGAATTATGTCTTTAAAAATGTTTGTAAACATACGTTCCGAATAATTTCTGCTGTGGCTTCTAAATTCGAGACTTCTCTTTTTAATTCATTCGTTCAAGATCAAATAGCGCTTAACCAGAAAACATAAAATAAACTTTTACGTCATTGGTGCAGTCATGAACATAAATTAGTATTAGGTGTACAAAATGAAACTCAGCCACAGGGTAAATTTGAATTTTGTAGATTTTAGCCGAGTTTCATTTTGTACACCTAGTAGTTCATTTTTTCAAAATTTTAAACATTTTAGGCGTTAAAGTCCATCAAAAGTTGACCTTCTCCGTGTAAGAAGGTTAATTTTTAAAGGCTTGTAAATCTTAAACCGTTACAGATATTGAAAAAATGCACTAAATAAAAGCAGTTGGAAATTCAATTCTCTTTAATTGTTATTCTATTCATTTTTTCTCTAGGACGCACTGTTTTCAAGATAAATTTATTTAAAAAAAATATTTTCCGAAAATGGTGCATCCTAGAAAAAAATAATTAAGTACAAATTTATAGAGAATTAAATTTCCTACAATTTTTATTTATCAGGTATACAAAATGAAACTCAGCCACAGGGTAAATTTGAATTTTGTAGATTTTAGCCGAGTTTCATTTACACCTAGTAGTTCATTTTTTCAAAATTTTGAACATTTTAGGCGTTAAAGTCCATCAAAAGTTGACCTTCTTCGTGTAAGAAGGTTATTGAAGTAAAACCATTAAGAAGGTTAATTTTTAAAGGCTTGTAAATCGTAAACCGTTCTCTACCATTAAGAAGGTTAATTTTTAAAGGCTTGTAAATCGTAAACCGTTACAGATATTGAAAAAATGCACTAAATAAAATCTGTTGGAAATTTAATTCTCTTTAATTTTTATTCTATTCATTTTTTCTCTAGGACGCACTGTTTTCAAGATAAAATTTAAGAAAAAAATTATTTTCCGAAAATGGTGCATCCTCGATATTCAAAAAACTTTTGGGTGCTTCCTAAAGGTATACCAGTAGTTCCATATCTCTTTACTGCTGCAGCCGAATCTACCCACCAATTTCAGTAACTTCAATTTTTTTCCCCGCGAAAACTGGAGTTAGTTGGAATTATGGTTTATCAAATTAACCCTAAATGCTTTGATTAAAATATAACTTAGTTTGCATTTCTTATTTGCTGAATTAGCTTTTAGAAACTGCTACTATTCGAGAATGACTAATTTTTTGTTTAATTTTGTTATAGATGAACGAGATCCTATGCTTTCCGTTCTTAAATACAGCAAAGACCTTGGATGTGGAACAGGGACTGCCATGTGGCTGTTAGATATTCCAGTTGGCTTAATTAGTTCACAAGGTAGTCAAAAAAATTTAATCTTTGATGCTGAACTAATTTTTTTTTTTAGAAAAAAAGAAGATGATGTGCTTCAGATATTATAGCGGTTTGTCGTTTTCGTGTTTGGCCCAGTCGGAACCAATGGAAATCGAGAACGTTTGTGTGACGAAAGATGAAAGTCGGGCGAAATGTAAAGAAAGCGTTGGAGGTGTCAAAAAAAGGGATTTGCCCCGACCTGGAGATTTGATGCGTTTACGAGCGAAGCATTCGAATTGTAGTTCTGAAAGTGAATCGGAGCCTGAGAGCTCTTCCAAGTATAGAAAGAAAGGTTGGAGACTCCTGAAGAAAAAGTCTTCTCTTCCAAACGGTTTTGTTCATCAAGAAGTCGAAGATTCTGATACTGACTCCTCACGTACAAGCTCCAAAGATCTTCCTACTTGGAACTCACATGAGGCGCAGAGGACCGTAGATGTACCCGAAAGTTCGGAATACGTTCCCATCTGGAGTAATAAATCTCCGACTCATCAAGCCACATCGGTGTACGAAACCGTATATCCTCCTGGCGGCGATGAAGAAGAGCCGCCACCTCTCCCTCCAAGAGCCTATCCTCCCAGACACCGTCCTTTAGAAAGAACAAGAGCGATTTGCGGCTCTTTAAGAATACCTCCGCCAGAAGTACAAAGACGTAATAAACCCAGCGAAGGACCTATTCTTCCTCCCAGACCTGCCAAGAAAATCACGCATCCTGAAGACAGTTTTGGGTATGTAACTATTTAATATAAAGAAAAATAAATAATTGTTTTTCTAGTTTTGAAATTGTTGATACTGATGAGTTGTCGAATGCTTCGAGTCTTCAAGGTGATGATATTCCTACAGCACACAGTAGAAGGTGATTCTACAGCGCCTTTGGCAACTCCTGAACATGATTCTAGTGAAGCGACGAACCGTCATAAATCGCCAGCAGCAGGAGAAAGAAGGCAATCGTCTCCAGCCCCGGTTGAAGCAATGAGTACATCTTCAGATGGTGCGATGGCTTTGACTGCTCATTCCTCAAGTTCAGACTCGTTAGTATCTGCATCTGATGAACCCCCTCCAATCAGGAGCCATCGCCCGCTTTCAAGACAAGTTAGTCATCCACCAGTCGCTATCAGAAACGCTTCGGGTACATTGTCACCTCAATGTCCCCAACTCCTACTCATCATGCACGTCCGAACCGTCATCACAATCAGCCCGCTCCTCCGCCTCCTCCCGAAGAACCAGAACCAGAGCAAGACTCTTCAACATCATCAGCATCCAGACACATCACATCTACTCGACTTCCTTCTATTCCTGAACGAAGTGTAAAACATCAAAGAGTCGAAACCAGCGATGAGGATCCTTTACCTCCTTGTAAGTTACCAAAAACACTTAACATATATCCTATGACTATGTAGAAAGGCTTGCTATAGAATAAACAATCATTGTTAATTATCTGGCCAATCTAATGAGTCATTTCCATAATATCATCAGTTGAAGTTGCGTTGCTCTATCCAACTGCGCCGAAAAAAGGCCAACTGCGCCGGGACTCCAAGGGTACCCCTAATCCGCTGTCATTACCGATACCAACTGCGCTGCATACCAACTGCGCCGAAATTATTTATTTAATGATTAAAAATTAAAAAAAAAAAAAAAAAAAAAATGACTGTACCTAAGGAATCTAGGAATGCGGTAGCGTAGGATGCGCTCGTTGGATACCACTTGGGGTTAATTTTTTTCCTCTCGCGAGGATGCGCTCGTTAGATACCTCTATTGTTATTTATTTTGTACGGCGCAGTTGGTCATTGGCTTAGAGCCCAAGATTATCTGATAGGACTCCCGGCGCAAATAATTTTTCAATCCAGGTAGTCACTTCGGCGCAGTCGGTAGTCAGCCAAGTTGCGCACCTTAGTAAGTCTATAATGAACAATTTTTTCTTACAGACTGGGAAGCGAGAATAGACAGCCATGGCAGAATCTTTTATATTGATCATGTGAATCGAATGACAACCTGGCAGAGACCAAATCATGGATCTTTAACTCGTGCTCGGGCATCAACAAACGAATTACAAAGACAGCAATTAGATAGAAGGTATTTTGTTTTGCTTTGAATCTTTTATTAAAATTTAAATTTTAGATATCAGTCAATAAGAAGAAATAACATCGAGACAAGAAGAGACTGAACGAGTGGAAACTTCAACATCCAACAGCACTCCCACCGACCTTTACTCTCCTGCCCTTCGATTTTTATGCAGACCCGATTTCTTCAGTCTTCTACACACAAACCAGGAGGGTCTTTCTTTATACAACAGGAATAGTTCTCTCAAACATATGATATCGAAAATAAGGCGAGATGTCGCCACATTCGATCGGTACCAACACAACAGAGATCTTGTCGCTTTTATCAACTTTTTCGCTGACCCAATCAAAGATCTTCCGCGTGGCTGGGAAACTAAATTTGACAGAAACGGAAAAGTATGTAGTTATACTAATAATTTATATGCACGACTAACATTACTAACAATACTATTAGCAATTTTTCATTGATCATACGTGGAAAAGGACGACATTCATGGATCCGCGAGTTCCATGCGATATGCCGTTTCTTAACCCGCAAAATCAACCCTTGGCAACTTCGAAGGAGGTCGAGATCTGCTGGTGAGCAAGATCTCGCTTTTGCCAATGTAAGAATACTAACCAACTAACATCTTCATGTTCTATTTTTATGGTATCTAATTTTGTGTTTGTTTTAAAGGCTCCGTTGCCTCCTCCAAGACCGGGGCCATCTGGACTTTCATCCCGTGTTTTGGAAGTTCCGACTGCTTATAATGATAAAGTTGTCGCCTTTCTTCGTCAACCCAATATAATGGACTACTGAAAGAACGTCACCCACAAATCGCTAGCTGTCAGAGTTTGAGGGACAAAGTTAATTGCGTTCGAGTAGAAGGGACCCAAGCTCTTCAAAACTATAGCCACGACATCGATCTTACAATACTTTTAAGGTAACTTTTTTTTTCTCCCAAAAAAAACTACTATTTACACATTACCAATTATCTATTTTTAAAAGTGGTCTATTTACTGTCAAACTCTTAAGGAAAATGACCGAATTTTCTTAGAAATCAGCCTTGAATATTTTAAATAAATTGATTTCTCAAACAATCTTGTGAATTTTCGTTTCTTCTAATTTATTTAAAGTCTGAAGGACAGCCCTAATCAGTTTCTTTCTTTCTTATATGGCTGTCCTTGACAATTGTGCTATTTTCTTAAAAAATGTGTATTACAAATATTTTTTTATTTAATTTAATTTTGTGGAGGTTTTAGGCTTCCTAGGTTAATTATAATTAATTAGGGAGAGTTTAAGCCCCTAAAAAATTTTGTTTTCACCCTGATTAAAGCGATTTTGGATTTTTTAAGAATGTTCTTTTAAGCTTGCAAACAATTACTAAATAATTTAATTTTAACTTCCTTAAAGAAGTTATTGTGATACCCTCGACGTCGGGTTTTTGGGGATGGGTCTTCCAGACCCCGGAGGGTCTTCGAATATTGATCTTTACCGATCTCAACTTTGTCTGTGGTGCCGGCCGGCCGTCCATCCGTAGCATTTTTTTTCCCGAACACTTAACGGCCACAATTTTCATCCGATTTTCACCAAATTTTCATACAAATTTCTTTACCCGGTGAACAAGAATGTAACGAGGGCGATTTTTGAATTTCGAAAAAAATGGCGGAGATATGTCTGTTGGAAATTTTAAAAAATTCGCTGCGGCCGAACCGTTGCTTGGTCCAATTTTCACAAATTTTTACCAAATTACTCCTTATATTTTTGACGAATTTTTGGTGTAAAAAAATTCCTACTTTTTAATAGTTATTTTTTTTAGTAGTTAGAAATTTCATACTTCTAGCCATTTACGAGAGGCTCATCCGTAGGCCAAAGGGCCCATTATTTCTACCTTGACACTTAAAAAAATTTTCGAAAAAAAAGAACTTAAAAAATTTTTTCAAAAAAAGCGCAAAAAAAAGAAAACCCGGAAAATTTTTCGAAAAAAAAAAGCTCGGAAAATTAAAAAAAACAACTACTTAAAATTTAAAAAAAACACTTAAAAAAATTTTCGGAAAAAAACTTAAAAAATTTTTCGGAAAAAAACTTTAAATTTTTCTAAAAAAGGAGAATTTTTCGGGAAAAAAAACTCGGAAATTTTTCAAAAAAAGAAAACTTGGAAAATTTTCGGAAAAACAAACTTCCCCCTCCGTTATACTTCCCCTACCTTATACTTCCCCCTTCGTTATACTTTTGTTCCCTTGTACTTCCCCCTCCGTTGTACGTCCCCTCCGTTATACTTCCCCTCCTATTGTTACTTCTCTGTTTTCGTTGGAAGCTCTTCAAACCAGTACTGTATACTGATTAAGGGTGTTTAGACGGAGAAAACATGTTTTTAAACAAATAAGGAGTTTTGTGTCAAAAATTTAATATTTTGAAGGTTGTGGACTAAAACTCTATTTTTTAGGAATTGTTTTCAAGACCTAACGTATTATAGTTTCGCCTGAATTTTTAAAGTTGTAAAACGATATGGGTGCTTGCGAATTTTAAGGTCGAAGTGGTTCCTAATTAACATACGAAACTAATACGTGAAGAAGGGGAACCGCCCCGTTTTTAATGGCTCTCCGGCCGTTTTTTGAGCGGGAGTTATAAACTCATACTTTCACTTTTTTCTGAGAAACTTTCCGACAAGTCTCATCGGTTATTTTCCAGACGTTGGCCAGACCTTTACGGCGGGGGAAATGACTCAAATGAGTAGATGCGAAATAGATCGAACGTGTGACCTCACGTCATTCTTCCTTATTAAATTAGAATAATTAAAAACGAAGGAAATTTTTATTCTTAAAATATGTTTCTTTAAAATAAAAGCTGTGCATTATTGGGTTTCTAGAATATTATCTTGAAGGTTTTTACTTCCAGTCGTTAAATGAGGCAAGCAAGAAATTTTGCTAAAACGCATTATTTTAATCGTCCGTGGCTTTCTTGTCTTTTTTTTTTATTTGAATTTAACGAGTAAGTTTGTTTGATAACAATAAAAATTTACAAAACAAAAGTTTTTAGAGGTGCGCCTTTTTTAAACACAAATTTGAAGGCGTGGGAAACGTTTTTGCACAAAGTCTTCTTTACACCTGCCTCCCAAACTATTGTCGCGATAACCCTTCGGGCCCAGGCCGTATTTTCTAACGGTCAATAAAATGAAAGAGAAGAAGACAGAAAAAGAGGAAATGAAATTCAATAAAATTTTATGCTTTAGGCCAAGCCTTGGGGTTCATCTGATATTCTTAACGAATTTTTAAATACAAATGAGAAAATTTTGCGTCCTAATATGGCCAAAAAAACCGAATAAATTTAAGAGGTCATATTTGAAGGCATGTAAAAAGCTCAGAAGTTCTTGACTCAAAAATACATTTACATATGAGAAATATGTTCTTACTTTTAAAGAAATATAATTATAAACCAGGAACAAATCATGTCCTAGTTTTGATCATTTATTGTTTTTAATCCGATAGTTACTGATAAACAATCTATATTTTTTTCGAGCCCGAGGAAAAAATTCGCCCTTGCTTTAGACCGTGAAAAGCCCGCATTCTCGTCCGGACGAAATCTTGCGGTTTTTCGTTGACACACGCCCATGTGAGGCAAAAAAAATTTTGTTTCTAAACCGCATATTGTTTTTTACTCTTTAATTAGGCTTTTAAGGAGGTTATCTGGATGAAGTTATCGGGAGCTACACAAGCGTAACTACGGCCTTAAGTAGGGAAAAATGGTTATTTTCAACCGTTGCATTTTTCAATAATAAATTTTTTCGTGCACGTCGACGCGTTTATTATAATTAACAGTTTATGAATAGGAAAAATAAATAATAATCCCTCTTTCCTCAATAGCGACTGGACCGTAAAAAGTGTATGTAAATATTTTTATTTGCATTATCAATTTAAAGTTAACACTTAATTACCCACATTAGGTATGAAAGAGCGGTAGGACAGAAGTGTGGAGGTCAAAAAAGTAAAGAAAGCTTCGATTGTTCTAGCTCGTATTTACTCGGGATTTCAAGGATTATTCGCATATACAAATCAACTTCCCCAATTTCCAGAAGCCCTCAGGATTTAATTTCAATTGTTTTAATTTAAAAAATAAAAAACACTAAAAACTGGGTAAAAAATCCAATTTTACGCCACAAAATGGCAAAATTTAATCAAAAGTAAGGAGGAAAAATGCAAAGAGAAGAAAAATTCAGTTGGAAAAAAATTTTGTTTAAAATTGGAAATACACGATTATTTTTGGTTCGAAAACTAAAAAAAAAATTTTTAACTTCCTTAAAGAGGTTATTGTGATACCCTCCCCGTCAGGTTTTTGGGGAGGGGTCTTCCAGACCCCGTAGGGTAAATTCGAATATGGATCTATACCGATCTCAACTTTGTCTGTGGTGCCGGCCGGCCGTCCGTAGCATTTTTCCGGAACAATTTACGGCCACAGTTTTCATCCGATTTTCACCAAATTTTCACACAAATTTCTGAGAGAAGAATGAAACGAGGGCGATTTTTGAATTTCGAAAAAAATGGCGGAGATATGACTGTTTAAAATTTAAAAATTCGCTGCGGCCGAAACTTTGGTCCGATTTTCACCAATTACTCCTTATATTTTTAAGAATTTTTGGTGTAAAAAAAATTGCCACTTTTTAATAATTTTTTTTTTTAGTAGGGAGAAATTTTGTACTCTACCCCTTAAGATGGCACATCCCTAGGCCAAAGAGCCCATTATTTCTACCTTGACACTTGAATGAAAAAATTTTCAAACAAAAAAAAAAGCGCAAAACAACAAGCGCAAATTTTTCGAAAAAAAAAAAACAGCAAAAAAACTCGGAAAATTAAAAAAAAAACTTAAAAAATTCTTGAAAAATCTTAGAAAATTTTACGACCGATTAGCCCCCTTTTCCTTTTTTCAAAATAAAGAAACCGAGCAAATTTTGTTGATATATTTTTTTTCTTTTTTTTTGACGTATTCCCTTGCGTAAGCTTTATCGGGAGATAGTCCATAGTGGATAGTTCGCTGATCGTACAAGACTTAAAAGAAATAAAAAATTTCCGCCGCGTTTATTAGGTCGAATGACTCACGGGAGTTTTGATTCTGCGAAATCCGCCTCGGAAGAACACCTGAAGATTCGAACTTGAAGTACTTTTCCAGTCAGAAAAAACCAAAGAATTTCCATCAAGATTTTTTCTTCACGTGCATATTATCGAAAAAATTGCCATGAGAATTTTATCTAAACCTTTTTTTTTTTTCGATTTTAAGATAATGGGAACGGAAAAATGTCCTTTGGATATGGACGAATAAAATATTATCTAATACAAACAATGACCCATTAATGTCTCTTCAAACGTCGTCCGCTCCGATACTAAATTTGAACGTCTTTGTCTATTTTCAAGATTACGTTTTGACCTCTATTTCTTTCGAAAAGGAAAAAATCGCGTGACGTATAAAAATAGTTCTCCATTTATGTGAGCGAAGGAAATTAGCTAAAAATAGGTCTTTTTCTTAATAAGCCTTTGTGTAAATTTTTTTCTATTCTTTACCACATATTTTATTAGCTAAACTTCCGGTTTTTGCCATTTTTCTCAAATTTTTCAAAGGACGGTTTAAAAATCTGTTGAAAATTTGATTCACGTTTCTTTTGGGTCAAAAAGACCCAAGAAGTTCCGTTAGGGTTATCTCCAGACCGGCACTGTATCACGTGCTCCATATGTTGCTTTCCCCAACTGTTTTTCCAATTCGCGAAGCACCTGTTACTTCAATTCACTTAACGACTTCCGCCAACGGAAAAAAAAGCTTTTTTTCTTTTTGACCGCCTTAAAAGCCCTATCAAACTCTTTTTTAAGGTGTTATTTCCTTTAAGTATCTCAAGAAGTGTTTTATTTTAGTATCTTATGCGCACTTGGCTCGATGGAGGGGAAAAAAATATAAGTGCCATATGTGACCCTATTTAAAATAGCTTCGTCTTCATAAAAAAATTTTGTTTCTCTAAAAATTGATAAACTATGGGATCTGAAAACTTATGCTTGAAACTCCGCAGAAAAGTTTTTTTCCCCGTTCTATTTTGAGGTAGAAACGATTTTGATTTATTACTTTTCAAAATGGCTTTTGGACCTTTTTTCGGGCTGTAAATAAAACCTAACTGAGAAAGTGATTTTCGGTTTTTGAGGCTCATGTTTATAAGAATCTAGAAAAAAAAGGAACATTCCAAAAAACGAATTCTTCCCATTCAAAAACCCATAAAAAAGTCCCATTAACGCTGATCGTTTTTATTGATAAACCATAAAGATAAAATTCGGACTTCAAGGTGTCGAAAAACAAAAAATTGAGCCAAGTTGTCTATGTGCGGGCACCCCTTTTTTCCCCACTCCTTCCCCACCAGAGGATGATAGCGTCAACCCTTTAGACGGGTGCAGAACGCCGGCAAACGCCGTACGCACGACAGTAGCTTGTTTTTTCCGATGTAGTCGCGTATTTTACGAAACTTACAAATTTTTTTTTCAACTTTGAAAATGTCGGTATTAAACATGGACTGTCCCAGCTTGGAATCTCTTCAAGGAGGCTCCGGCTTATCGATAAAAAGTGAAAAAATCAAGTTTTTATCATTTTTATAAAAATCAAAATGGGTGTTATGAAATCTCTAAATATCCTTTACGCTCTGTAAGTAAACGAATCATTTATATCAATTATTTATTACTTTTATTTGCAAACAATCACCCAGTGTGCTAATCGAAAATAACAAGAATTCATGTAACTACGTCAATTTGTTTAAAAAAAAAAAATTTCCTCAACTTCTTAAGAGAATTTATTTTACTTTCAGCCTAGAAAACCATTTAGCTTGAAAAAGATATTTTCATATTTTCACACATAAAATAATCTATTCTAGTTAGAAGAAGTCGGCTTCAGAGATTTTAATTAAATAATTTTCGAAGTTTAAGTAACGCTTAAAGCATTTAGTGACCATGGGAATGATTTTAACTTCATAATACACTTGAATTAATTAGTTTAAAAAAACTATTTTAAATCACCCATGAAGGTTGAAATAAGTCATAAAAGTTATTACATCAATTATTATAATTATCTATAAGGCATTGAAAATAGACGTTTTCTATTGTAAAATTTTTTTTCTGTTGGTTCCCTTTAATAAGTAAAAATCGAATACAGGAAACGTGATAAGCGATAACAAAATAGCTTCCCACGTGACAAAATAACGCCCCCACGTGGCACTTTATTCGGTTGTTTTTACCGTAGGAAGTATTGATTTTATTCCATTGCCTGGTAATATAATTAAAAGAAAGAAAAACTTTAGAAAATGATGAAGTACGAAAGAGCACAAAATTGAGCGAATAATCTGGAAAATTTCGACGTTTACTTCTTATTATCAATATTGATAGGTGGTGAAACTCGTCTTTCAGTAGCCATCATTAATTTTAAGTCTTCTTTTTTCGTTCGTCCTCTGTTCGTAAATTCGAAGAAGTATGAGTTCATCGTTTGAACTGATTTTGACGTTTTTATCGTTTTCGAAGAGATAAATTCGTATTTGGAGAAATTGTGTGCATACAATGAGTTTAGAAGGGGAGTTTCTCGTTGTAAGAATTCGAGGGTCCGTTTTTACTTTCGTTTTTCCCTCGTTTACCTGATCTGCAGATGTGCTTTTCGGAAGGATATGGAGGGTTTACCGTTTATTAAAAAACCCTGAAAAGGGTACACCCGATTTCAAAAATGTCTAAATTTTACTTTCCAATGGACTTCCGGCCGAGAAAGAAGAGGATAACGTTTTGTTCGATTGGTACTCCTGAAGTACGGACGGTCGGTTTACAAAGGACCTTAAGGGGATATGAGGGTTTTAAGTTGGTAGCTTTGTACATTTTCGTTGTGAGCAACGGTTTTCGGTTTTTCCCTTTATCTTGAAAACCGTCGCTCAAAACGAAAAAATATCCTAAGTAAAAGTTGTACCTACGGAAATTTACTACATAAAAATCTATTGGTTTTTTCCGTCAGAGCAATATTTTAGGAGATATGAAGGTTTTAATTTTTCAAACAGGCTCTGTAGGATTATTAGTTTTAACCTTATAACTCCTTAAATATTGCTCTTACGCAAATAATGAATAAAGAAATTTTTGTAGGAAATCTTTGTACCTACAACTTTTACTTAGGACATTTTTTCGTTTTGAGCGACGGTTTCCGAGATAGAAGGGAAAACCGAAAACCGTTGCTCACAACGAAAAACTTGCAAAGCAACTCACTTAAGAACCCTCATATCTCCTAAAGTATTGCTCTGACGGAAAAAACTAATAAGATATTTTATGTAGTAAATTTCAGTACCTACAACTTTTACTTAGGACATTTTTTCGTTTTTGAGCGACGGTTTCCGAGATAAAAGGGAAAAACCGAAAACCGTTGTTAACAACGAAAAATTTGCAAAGCAACTCACTTAAAAACCATCATACCTCCTTAATGGGTTTGAAAGTTCAAAATTTTCGAAAGGAACTTTGTTACCCAGCCTGTCCCTTTGGCTTCAGTTTTCTCATTCACCCAAACCGTCATTTCTCTCTTTTTGATTCCGCAATTTGAAATCCTTGATATACCGGAATCGCCAGATACAGGAAAAAGATGCACCTGCGGGTAATTGCGGATCGTTACATCTTCCGTAACTAAACTCCGTCATAATAGAAATAATTCATTTAAAAGATCCACAATTTTATTTTTTCGTAAAAATTTAACAGGTTGATGAACTTTTGATTATTTTTTGTATAGCTTAATTTCGAGTGGTTTTTTCTTGTTATCGTTCAGTTCTCCGTCTGACGTGTGAAATGCTTCTCGCTCAAACGTTGAGTCCTCGTAAGTTTTTCTTTAATTTTTTTTTCGCGAAAGAATGTCTTTCCATTGAGGAACAAAAGAGACAAAAGGGAGCTTCTGTTTGCACAAGGACGCGGCGACAATATCAAGTTTCCGAATCTCTTTCTCCCCCTCGATTTAACGTTTTGTCGGTTCGGTTTAAAATTAACGAAACCGTAACTTTCGCTGTCAAAATATCTTTGGAGTAACCAAAATGAGGGCGAAAGGGGACAATATCTTCCGGGACCCTTCACGGCCGCAATTTTAGTGTTTAAAAAAATAACAATCAGAACTAAGCAGTAATTAAAACTAGAATCAATCCAGAAATCACAAAAACCCTGAGGCCAATAATTTAAACAATGAGATAATTAAAAACTATTAACCTCAATTTAAAATAATTAAAATTTTTTCAATACCTCTGGAGATTTTTTCCGTGTTTTATTTCATCCCTTCGAAGAATCTTAGTTTGAAATATTTCTTTCCCAGCATCACCCTAAACGCTGACGGTGGATGCTGACAAGAAGAAAAAAACCAATTCTCAGATACGACGTTTTTAAAAAGCCCATATTGTCACACGTCATGAGGGCCTTTTTTTTCGCCCATCTTTGTTAATTTTTTAATTACCGTTTTGGATCTTTAATCCGGGCTTATGAGGGCAATGGAAATCAATACGCATAATCATTGTGAAGAACAATAACCAGAGGCTAATTATTGAAACATTTAAAAGAAAAGAAAAAATGCCCTTTCCCACGACTTTTTTGTCTTTTTTTTTTAATACTTAAAGATTCACGGAGACTTTATTTTTAAAACGTTATTTCATAATAATTTAACTACAATGGCAGTTTTTTAAGAAAACAAATTAACCCTGACGGTTAAAATATATGGCATTTCAGCCTAATTTTAATTTTTTACTGTATCAACCCGTGTATATTAATAAATCGTCGCGTTAGTTCTAACACCGGATAAGCTTTTATCCGGAGTTAGGCATAGTTTCTGATGGTAAATTTTGTGGAAAATCGAATTCCGTTGGTAGTTTGCTAATTGAATTTTCTTCAGAATTTATAACCGCGTTAATCCCTGCAGTTACTTGTTAGTACTTCTTAATGCGTGGTGTTCAAAGTTAATTTTTTCCCTTCGCTAATAAAACGTAAGGGGGTGTCGTTTTACGGTGACTTTTCCCCTTTTTTTAAAATTCCCAGTGAATTTTTTTAAGTTTTCATGTTACTATGCAAACCATCATGGATATTGTGTTCCCTTAATTCCTCAAATTGATAGGTTAACTTTTAATAACAATTATCTTAATTCTAACGTAAGGGAACCATCTATTAAACCGGGAATCATTTTAATGCCATTATTTTTGCGAAATTAACCTCTTAACACGTGAGGCAATCATGGAAGATCAAAAGCTTTTCCTCTCTTTTGATTTTCTCTTTTAGTATTTTAATAAAAAATACTTCTTAGGCGGTCTTCGAGGGTCAAAACTTGTTTATTTTTGGGGCGAAGTTGTGAGGGAATAAGCAACAAGTTTGAAATTCCACTCCGTCGAGTTGTATTCTTTCGGTTTTTGAAAGACCACCTTCCTTTTTTCCTCAGATTCCTCTTGTTCTGTTAGTTCACGCTTCGCTTCCGCTAATCCGTCCCTTGAAGCTAGGATTACTTCCAATTCGACACTACCTTGTAGAAAAAAATCAAAACATTTTTTTCCGTGGTTCAAATGGAGTCATCTTCGGAATGACTTATTGATTTCAAATGTCGCACTTTTTCTTTCTTGATAACCATTAGACCGATGTCCAGACAGGGAAACTGCTCTTCTTCTTTTAAGATTTTTTTCAAGGTCAAAAGACTTAATTTTGGCTGTTAAAAAGAAAAGAAAAAAAAATTTAATTTCAGGTTGTAATGATCATAATAACAGGTGGTTGTGAAAATGAATAGAAACAGGTGGCAAGAGAGGCAGCATATTACGTAAGAACTGCGACAGAATTGGAAATAACCGGACCGTCTCCGAAAATATTGGAACCTTTCGGGTTTCGTTTTATTTCGGAGAATCGCCGAAACCGGGCTCACGCCATTTTAAGATGGTTCGCCTTTGAAAATTATTTGTCGCCTCTCAATCACCGGTTTGCAAGTTAAAACAATTTTAACTATAATCGCTCCTTTATGATCATTTATTGAAGATGCTTGGAATGTTGATGACACCGACTTTTCTTAGCGAATTTAATTGAAACTTTAGTTTACTTTCAATTTTAGCCGAAATGCGGACAAGGAATCTTTAGGGTTCTTTTCACTTATTTGGCCGAGAAACCCCCTTTTTTTCGTACCATGACCTTGACTAAGCATTAAAATAGCACTAAAAGAGTTATGAAAGGTTAAAATAAAGGACAATTTAAACGAATATTTATAAAATATTTGAAGACAAAAGAGAAAAGAATACGAAAAGAAGGGATTCGGGGACGAGAACTCGAGATAATTGTGTTTCAAGGCTTTTCATGAACCTCGTACAGCGAAAATAATCGAATGAACTTTTAAATCCTGGAAGACGTTCACCCCTCTTCCGTTTCACAATAGGTTTTGCCGTTTAGCCACTTGGGAGATGGTGCGCGCTCGGATCAGAAACCCCAAATCGAGCCCCAGCCTCAGGTCCTCCGATTAGAACTCGGAGCCCGATTATTGCGTCTTAGTTTTCTGGACCACTACCACAACCTCCCATTCGATAACATCCTACATCTCTTCCTTTCTCTCCCACTCTTTATCTTCACCGAGGGGACTTTCATTCCGATCATCCTTTAATTGATCCTCTTCGAAAAATTTCTTTCACTTAAAAGACGACATTGTTCATAATTCGAGCCCATAATGTTTTAGCAGTGAAAATTACGAGTTTATCCTTTTACAAGCTTTTAAACCTTTACTTTAATAGCTTCCTTTAGATAGCCTCATAATCGATTTTCCGTCTTTAAATCATTTTATGGAATTTGAAATTATTTTTTATTGTTCTAAATTACCCTTAATTTTTTTCCTTCATTTTTTTGGCTTTGTTGAGGCTGGTTGCGTTGCGACCTTCGCTATTCAAGCGGTTACCAAATGATCTCCTTTGTATCAGATTCTCCAATGAAGCGGACACGTCATGCTTTGGTTGTTAACCCCGCGTTTTCTTTTCTACAATACCGTACGATTTTTCGAAAGAGGAAAACTTGCGGAAAAAAATAGTTTCGTCCGCCTTTTTTCGAAGACGTGGGAATTAGTGAATCCTGAAGGTTTTTAAGTCGGGAGCCTATAGGGAAAAAGTTGTCTCGAAGAGAATGGATATAAGTATGGCGCTTGAAGATGAGATGGATGGGAGAACAAGCTGTGACGGGTTAGGGTGAAAAGTTGCCTCCCTCTTTTTTTCCGTCAAGAGGAAAAACGGAAGGATGAGAACCCCCATCGCGTATCCTCCAGTCGAAGATTATTGGAAAACATTCTTAAAAGTTAGAAAAGAGGAGGGATCCGAATTAAATCATGAAAAATTACGTTTTTCACGATTCATCAGTCTCATTTAATGAACCGAATTATTAAAAAGAATATTCGATTTGTTCAAGCATTAAAATTAATTAAAATTGAAATACATTTTTCAATAATAGACATTTTCATCTTTGTGAAAAATCGTTTTTTTAACCTGAACTATTCCCGTTTTCTTACTTGTTGCTCATGATAATCACGGAAATTACTATGTGCTGAATAATAAATAGTTCGTAGAACTTATACTTCTAAATGACTCTGAGAACGATTGGGAATATTTCAATGAGGCTATTCTTATTCTAAAGAAAGAAAAGGTTTGGCTGTCTCAAGCACGCCGTTTTACGTGAATGAATCTGACGGTTTTGTTTTATAGGGGGAAAAAATTGCGTAGTTTAAAAATGGATTGGGTCCAGAAATACTATCGTATTATAAATCCATGTTTAGTTCAATTGTTGAAAGCATTGACATGACAAAATAGCTTTCTGTAAAATTAACTCTAATATTTGCTTGTTTCAAGTTCTCTGTTTGTGTTCTAAACTTGAATATTTGTTTATAAATTTGTGAAAACCCCTTTTGAAACTGGATGAAGATGTTTTTTCTGGTACATCTCAACATGTAAGAAGCATTTTGTCATCGTATTCGGGCCGAATTCGGGATGAGCGTTGTGAAAAATTCAATAGCTTTCTCGAAGTCCAAATCTTATAAATCCGTCTATACATTCAAAAAGAATCTTATGGTTTGAATTTTGCATTGTACGCTTTAAAAGAAGAGGGACCATTCTTGTCGGTTTTTATTTTTTTTTTGGTTTATGAGTATATGGGGTGAAATTGAGGAAAACTCTTTGTGCGGTTTCTGTTTGGTCTTCGGGGCGTGTTACAAGAGCAACAACAAACATGACCGGAGCTGGGGGGCTTGACTTTGGATCCGCTCCAAACTGCTTCGGCTCCGTCCGAGACCACTTGAACATTAGCCGTAAATAAAAGTTGAACACCTTTATTAAACCCTTTCTCAAAAGAGTAGCCGTGAAAAATATGCGTTTTCATACTGCCCAGGAAAGTAAAGTTCTGACTCACAAAAACGCTCGTTAATTTTAATTTCTGTGCAGAAAACAAAAGTTATGACAATAAAAACGGTTTAGAAATGACATTAAAATTAAACGGAGTGACCTGCCGTGTGAGTAAATCTGCGCTATTAGAACTCTCGCGCCAGTCTTACCAATCGCCGATATTTCTCTTCCTTTTCTTCTTCATCTGAACACATAATACCCTTAAAAATTTCTGTCCGGGGAAATCGTAAACTTAAAACTTTCTTGGTTTTATCCTATTTTGAAGTCGGGGAAAAAGCTGTGTTTTTAGGTAGTTAATAGATTTTTTTAATTCGAAAATGATTTATAATTAAAATGATTTCTCGTATTTACATGAAATAACGAAGGATTACATTTTCTAGTTTGGACCCCCACATCACGAAACTCCCTGTCCGCCCGGGTTTATTTGATAGATTAACAACAATTTGCATAATAGAGGGCCGCTTTGACGCGTTCAACGATGTGCGAGACCGAAACTGGGTCCGCGGAGGAAGCCTCGAAATCCGGTTACGGTTATCCACGTTCCATTTACCTTTGCGCACTATTTAATTTTCGACGCTGCGACCCACGCCGCGGTTCCCTTTATTATCCCTTTTATGGATCATCAGATTACAGAGTGTCAAATATCATATGTTATTCCTCATTTTATACGTCTAATAAAAATGTATGTTGTCAACAATAGTCGGGAGTCTACACCTTCAAAGAAACGGTTAATTCTGTTTTATAAAAGGGAGAAGAACAAAGAGATGTTAAAGCTTTGAGCATGGCACTTTTGAGAGCCGTCAACTTTTGCTGTTTCTAAGGCAACAAAGGCCCTTAATGACGCCAACCGATAGCAACCTCGCCGTCTTTATGAAATAACGAGGATTTATCCTAAGGTGTTTCCTTTTTCCATTTCTAACTTCCTTTAAGTAAGCATTTTTTTTACAATACCCTCGGCTTGTTAACTACATTTAATATCGTAAGCCCTTAAAAAGTGAAGTGCTTACCAAGTTTTATTACGGAAATTTATTCTCGACTGAATAAAGGGGGGGGGGTGGTGAACCCTAGTTTGGAATTAAACTGCAATCCTTACGCCTCAAGCGTCCTTTCAACACCCTTTCTTTTCTTCGCTTTCGAGGCTTTTGCATAACTTTTGCCTCAACCCTTTTTCCCTTTTTTATAGAAAGCAATCTTCATACCATTCAAGCCTAGAACTTCTACGCTGTTGTCCTGTACGTCCGAACGAAATTAAGCAATTTTTTTACGCAAAAAACCGACCTGCAGGGTCACTAAAACTCGTCGAGGGTACTGCAATGGCTTCTTTTTGGATTTAAAAATGCCATTATCCCGGAACATTCAAAATGTAATGATTAAATGAAACCTCTGATTTAAATAAAAACTCCTAACTGGACAAAGCCTGGAAAAGTTATTCATATAAATTATTCATAAAATTGCTTATTTTGTTCAAATAATTTTATTAAATATTTCAATTTCAACCACCCTGTATATTATAATTTTCCATTGTATTGATAACGGAGGATTTTATTTCGGTTTCCTTTCACAAATATTGGTGAAAAATATTTACTTTATTTCATATTTTAATTATTTATTTAATAATAAATTAGTACAACTGTAAATTTCGCGTTTTATTGAATTGGCCATCCGACTGTGAGTAATACGCGTGTTTGTTTATCAGGATGAGAATGTCAACCGTGTTTTACACATAATCCGCTTTCATTTCCCGTATCGGTTAAGTGGTCCCTGCAATCTTATTATACCGAGTGACAATTGCCGTGATTGACCCAACTCTGTCAATTTATAAACAAGCCCCTCTAATGAAGTAATTCCTTTCAATCTCGTTAGTTTTACACCTTTTTTTCTCCCTCTCTCATTTTTTTGCTTTTTTAGCTGATTACGAAAGCAGGGTCGAAATTATAATTATGGAAATGCGAAACTTCATGTTCCGGTTTCGTCCTCCTACCGTTTTCTTCGTTATTTATTTATTTTTAATGAGCGATAGTATCTTCTAACACTTAGCGTTAAAATTACCTTTTTTAAGGCAAAAAAAAGTAATTTGCACCAAAAAGGTTGTTAAAATTATAAATTCCACCTTATAAACTGTATTTGCAATTCTTATAAACAAAGATTAATTATAAACTTGGATTTATATTCTTACAATAATAATTATATTTCTCTTAAAAAATAAATAAAAAAAAGTCGTAAGTTTATCCTTCTTATCCTTTTCTTTACTTAGGAAATGTTTTTTTGTCCTTTATCCCCTTCAACTTTTCTTTCTCTTCTGGATCCGTTTTTCTTTTAAATTTAATTATTCATCCCTATTTGTTTTTCAGATTATAAAGTACCTTTTGAAATCAGTGATTTTAAGTAACTTTAAGAGAGTTTATTGTTTTACCATCTTTGTACGGTTTCGGAGAGGGTCTTTAAGACGCAGTAGAGGTTAATTTATTAGTAAGGGTGTCTTTCGTCCCTACCGGCCGTCCATTTTTTCTGAAACACTTGATATCCGCAATTTTGCGATGTTTTTGCATGC